>CM060181.1:26894752-27079752 GCA_030549775.1 Tamarix chinensis
AATTGTTATGAAAGATAACAATTCTACTACTTTAAGATCTACCTAAGATCGTGGATCTCATTTTGTAAATTTTGGATCGTAAAACAAATCATGATTTTAATAATTATGGTTTACAATTCTGCATGCTAGACCAAGGGTTCTTGAGTTAGCTATAGCATGCCAACTTTATTGTTATCTATTGGTCATGCATTCAGGCTTCTTTTTGTTTTTAAGTTGAATAATATAGTAGAAAAATAAATAAAACTTGGGTAGATTCCTAAGAAGTTAGGTGCAGATTTGTCTGTGGGAGGGTGGCATTGTTCGATTTAAACAATGTGTTGCATTGTTCTTACCAAACACATCATGTTGAGCCCATTTCTATTCTCCCTTTTATTTTGGGCTATGAGAGGTTGATGCTGCCTTGTTTTTTGTTGGTATAGTCAACTAGACAGCTACCATTGGCAAAGCTAACCATACCTAAATGACTCGAACTTGATTTTGATCAAAATTCAAACCCGATTTCAATGGATCTAAAAATTAATCCAAACTCTTCTAATCCAATAATAACCTACACACAAACTGATCCAAGTGGGAATGACTCGATTTAAAATAACTTGATCCACCCAGGTATAGTCTCAATAATGACCTGCACCCAAATCGAAAATGGCTCGGGCTGAAAGAACACAACCTACACCCGAATATAATCCTGAAATTGACTCAAACTAAAGAAAATTCACTCCATAAATGTACCATTTTATTTCATATAAATTATTACATAAACAATATTTTGCATAAATTGCTACATTAACAAATAGTTAGATTAAAATAATAAATAATTATCAAAAAAATTACATAACAATCAATAAACTATCCGAATTTTGTGTACAAGAATATGAAATTCAACCCATTGTATTTCATATCACATCAGCACCAAATAGATCAAGTTAGATTAGATTATACAAAGTGTTGTCATTATTATCATTATACACAGAAAATTTAGAATTATATTCATATTTATTATAGTATATATTACAATTATAATAATAATAAATTTTATGTTTCTAATAATAATAATTGTTATTCTATTTTTAAACATAAAACTAATAGAAATAATTATAATGATTAATATGATAATTATAATATTTGCATATCAAACTTCTAACTTTTTTGTGATGTTCATCTTTGTGCTTGTGTTATGCAGTTTTGGAGGACTGTTCAATTGATTTTGATTAGCGGCAAGCTTGTAGGTTCACTCTGAAATTAATATTTGCATATCCTTTTCCCGATGTATATCTATCTGCTCATCTATGTACTTTTTGATGTTTTTTCTTCAGATATTTCAATGTCATAGGGTTGGATCCGGAGGGAAGATTGGGGGAGGCTCCTAGGCTCGAATTGTAGGAACAAGGACGAATTTCAGGTGCATGCTTTGATGCTGCCCGAGGGATTATTTAGGTTTATGTTAAGGCATGTCCCAAAAGTTCAGGTTTATGTTCCATTGGGATTAGGGCTCAATCTGTGTCTATTTGCATATGAGTGATTACTTTAGGTAAGTTGTTAGGTTGGTTTATGTTTTGGGTTTTGATATTAGTTCTAATTTTTTGGGTCAATTTTAATAAAGTTGTTTAGGCTGAATTGATTGTTGCTGCACCTATTGAGTTGTTGGGTTGGTTTATGTTTTGAGTTTTGATATTAGTTCTAATTGTATCATGACCATCTTTGATTTTTTGTTTGGCAGGCAACTTTTTCTTGGTCAGTTCTATGAGGTTTAACTACGATAAAAATGTATCATGACCATCTTTTCCGTAAGATATGTAATCAGTTGTAGATGATGGGTGTATTTTTAACCCACATAATCAATTATGATTACAGAAATGCAAAATTCCTCCCCCTCCCTGAAAGTTATCTCAATTTTCCAAATCAATTGGCTCTTTGTGTGATGATAATGAAATTTATTGAGTCTGATCTAGCAAATTCATTGACTAAGATCGAGACATGATCAAGTTGTTATTTTCTACATGCTAGACCATTATTAATCAGTACATCAACTTGAAAAGAGGCCTTAGTTGTTTAGAACATCCTAATCTGAATAGAGAGACCTTCTCTTGACTGATCATTTTCCCTTCATTCTTCAAGGATTATAAAGATCCATTGGATTTGTCTTCTATTACAAGGCATGACTTATATCCATGCATTTCATATCTGCTTCGATTTTGCTTGCAAAAATATAGCCGCCTCTTTCATGTCAATTTCAAAGTATGCTCTCTCAATCATGGTGAGAATGACAATGGTCTACTCCTAACGGATTAGGTCAATATCAGTCATTATTTCTGTTAAAACATTATTTGCATTTTTTTTAATTTAGGCTAAACTCTACAACTTGATCAAAATATTTACAAATTAGAGATCAACATATCTTTTTCACAAGATGAATGATTGATTTGGAGTAGGGTATTGTCCTGGATTTTATAAGATATTAAGATACTATATTATTAAGATACTACTTTTACATTAAGATACTATATAGTTTATCAAAGGTTCTATGTGTTGTTCCTGCTTAGTATATTTATTCATAAATCAGCCATTTTGTAGGGTTGGGATATTAGTTCTAATTGTCTATTTGCATATTTCCTTCCATTATGCTTAGTTCTTAAATAAAATATTGAATTTTGTAAAGGCTAAATTGTCTAAGCATTGGCAATAACCTGCTTGCTGTGTTACAGTATAACTTTAGGATTCCAACAGTTTATCCCCAGTTGTATTAGGATATCTATTAGTTTTTTCTTGTTGTTTTCAGTTGTGTTACGAACTTTTTATTTGCTAGATCAAAAAATTAAACTAATGAGTCGATTTAAGGTGGCTCTCATATCACTACATTTACAATCCTATAAATGGCTAATATCAAAACCTTAAACCCCAGAATAAGCACCTGAGAATCATAATAATTTTAATGACATCAAAGCACACTTAACAACATGAATGAGCTAGTTTTAGAAAACATACCATGATACCAAAATAAATCATAACGTAACTTCGGTGGCCAACAAAAAAATACATGATCCACAACCAAAAACAACTTCAAATGGTCCCATTTAATAAAAATATCATTAATTAGTAATTTAGTATGTACAAATCAACAAATTATTAAAATTACAGTCATCATAGAGGCAAGTACCTTATATTAGAAGTTAGAACATTACCAACCAAATTATGGCAAATCAATTTCATGCATAGCTTCATATTCTTGTGGGTGTGCCTATTTTTATTTTTATTTTACAAAAAAGGAAGCAAAAAAAATAGTAGCTGCACTTAAATTGAAAACATAGATTAAGTAACTAAATTTAAATAATAGTAAAATAATTACCTTTTTCTTAGACAAGTCATTATTATGAACCCAATCACCAGCGCAAAGTAAAACTTCAACCATCTTGGGATCTAAAAAGGCCCAATATGGATCAATTACCCTCCCACCGACACTAAAAGTAGCCTCTGAAGCAACGGATGTGATAGGAATTGATAAAATATCAAGTGCTACTTGTGATAATACAGGAAACTTCAAGGTATTTCTCTTCCACCAGTCAAGTGCATAAAAATGAGAACCTAAGCCATCTTTACACACATACACACCCTCCTCTAGGTATATATCAAACTCTGATTTGCTTGATTGTTGGGTGCTAGAACTCCTAAAAAACTTTTCAAACCTTGATTTCCTAGATAATAATCCTTTTTAAATCACATTACTAGGCCCAACCTCATTCATTTCCTTCTCCAATGCATTCTCAACACTACTCACATAATGTCCAACATAACAATAAAAAATCTCTCTCAATGTTTTTTTTACCTCTCCAATATTTTTCTCAACCTCAACTTCTTTGTAAATGATAGGAAATGTATAATCGATCAACATCATTTTGTACCAAGGATCTAAAATAGAAGCAAGAGACATCAACATATTGCATTCACCCCAATACTTATCAAAATTTTCTTTCATTTTCATGGCCATTACTTGCATAAAAATGTCATTATCATTTACTTTCTCATCTAGTGCCTCTTTTATCACCCAAATCTCTGAAAGATACAAGTTTGATGTTGAATATTCACTTCTTGAAATAACTTTTGTAATCTCATTAAAAATAGCAAGAAATCCACACACACCCTCCACTTGTTTCCATTCATCATGATCCGGTAACCATTGGTATCTCAAATCTTGTTCAGCATATCTAGAAAATACATCTTTAAACTATAAAGTTGTGGATAACATTGCATAAGCCTTATTCCATCTTGTTTTAACATCTAACACTAACTTTTTTTTTGTCAAACCCACTTGCTTAGCAATCTCACTAAATAACTTTAAACGTGCTTCAGAGTCCACCAAATACTTCACACTTTCTCTCACATTTGTAGTAATATGTTCAATACATCCAAGCCCATCTTGAACCAAAAAATTTATTATATGGGCACAACATATCACATGAAATATTTTTCCATCAAAACAAAGCTTATTCTTATAAGCAAAGCTATCTCTTACTTTCTTAACAACCCTATCATTAGCAGTTGCATTATCAACGGTAAGACTACAGACTTTATCCTCAATTCCCTAATCCATAAAACATTTGTACAAGGCATTGAAAATTGTTACACCAGTACAAGGAGGGCCAAGTGGAAAAAATTCAGGATATATTTATGTAACACCCAATCATCACCAATGAAATGTCCAGTCACAACCATATAATGGATTTTTTGAGCATCCGACTTCCACAAATCAGTAGTGATACTAATATTGTGCGTCTTATCCAACACATTCTTAATTTTTTTCTTGTAATGATCATAAATAGAAAAACAATCCTGTTTGACCATAGCACGAGACACTTTTTTGTAATGAGGAGTCAGGGTTTTTAAGTATTCATTGAACATTTCATGTTCGATCATATTAAATGGGTACTCGTGGACTAGAACAGATTTAGCCCAAGCCTCTCTTGATTTTGCATGGTCAAATCAAAAGCAGGTAGCAAAACTTACCCCCATTGATTTTGTTAAAGACAAATCTTGCTGACCTTTTGGCTTGCGGAGTGCACAGGTAGACACGTGTCTTCTCAAATGGGAGGTAGTTTTGTCATGACAATGATTACATTGTGCCTTCTTCATTCCATATTTTAATACAACCTCTTTAAAGTCTTCCCATACAAGTGATGTTTTCTTTCAAACATTTTTCTTTATCGCACAATGCTCATCATCTTCGTCAAATCCACTACAAGCTTAAATACCTTGCTCCCCATCCTCATTACATGCCTCTTCTTCTCGAACTTCTACCATATCGTTATTGTCTTCTTCCATAGCTGGACTTATAGCAGAAGATCGTGAATGTGTTGAGTTTGATCCTTGTTTAGAAGAAGAAAATTCTGAATATATTAATTTTGACATAGTCAGAAGTTATATATGGTAATTGAAAAAGAAAATAAAGAAATTTGGCAGTAGGAGCAATAGCAACACTTATAACACTAATAATGTAATAAACAATCTAATTGTGTAAGTTATACATACAATTTAAGCAATTTGGTCCTAAATTTGAATAAGATGAGGGAAAAAACTAGAGGAAATTACGAGGCTTAATTTTTTATTTTATTATACACGAAAACAAAACAAATAATAGAATAAAAAATTAAGAAGTACCTACAAAGAAAAGTTCAAACTTCTCACTGCTTTTTTATTAAAAGAAATAAGAAGCTAAACACATGACATAGAAGAAAAATTATAAATAAAAATATCAAAAAACTAATAGTATAATAACATATTTTTAAAAAAATAAAAAGTACCTACAAAGAAAAGTTCACACTGCTAACTTTTTTTGTTAAAACAAAAAAGATAAAGCATGATATAAAAGAACAATTATAAATAAAAATACCATAAAACTAATATTGTTCTTTTATATAAATCAAAAAATTAGAAGCATCTATAAAACAAAGTTCTTTATTAAAAATAAAATAAAACATGATATAAAAAATAATTATAAATAAATATACCAAAAACTAAAAGTATAATAAAATAATTCAAAAATAAGGCGTTGTTAATACTACCTACTGACTAATTTTTTTGGTTGACTTTAATTCTTCAACCACCAATGTCAGTTAGCTTCTTCAACCTAAGACAAAATCAAAACAATATTATTCAGACAAGCTTTAATAAGTAATTTAAGCATTAAATGTTGATTATATATTTAATAAATACTTAGGCATAATTAAAAAATAAAATATGTACTTTTACATCTGGTTTGATTTCACTAAGCAGCCAATATTATTATTATTAGTCGTAGTGTGATGTAATTTTTTAACTCATGTTGTACTAAATTATCCGTAGTTTGAATTGAATTCTATATTTTTCATGCCTATATTTTTGGGTATTAGTGATACTAAACACTTAAATTCACAAGAGAAATATTTTTTGGTAAGGACATACAAAAGTATGCAATTGTTTCAGCACCAAAACAATCATGAGCCTCTTTGTATATATATATAGGCACAGTAACTACAATACCACACAATCATACTTGTGCACATATTTATACAAATATAAACTTTTGATTTACATTTATCTATAAACAATTACATGCATGTATACAATTTGTTTTAATTTTCTATTGACCAAAGTCCAATAATTACTTCATACTATTGATAAAATGAATAACGCTACTAATTAGTAAAATCGGATCAAATTCATAACAATAAGTTATTTTTTTCCAAATATAATTGAAGTGTATTATAATAAAAATGCCCTTAATTACAATAAATCTAACACAAACTAACTAAAAATATAATTGTACGCATAGGTAATAATGGTTGTATAAATATAGACATCTAGTGTACATTTACTTATGATTACACACACTGATTTTCATACTGACCAGAATTAAATAATTACTTCATATTACCCCAAAATAACAACTAATTGTTCTCATGTAAATCCACGGCTTCTCCTAAATCCTGGTTTGCTAGCTTAAGTAGCTATTTATAGTTCAACATACATTGGAAGGAATTATTTGTACAACTACGGTTAACTATATGCACAAATAATTGTTACCCTGCCTAAGAGCAACTTATTATCCTAACATAATCTAGTTAGGGCAAAACTCAGCAAAATCAGGCAGTAACACATAAGAATGGGGGAATTAATGATAATATAGTAAATACTTAGGGAAATCAACTTGGATTCTCCTCCAAATATAATTTCAAGTGTTTGTTATAAAACCCACATGTAAGAAACCAAGGTAGTGGTTCATTCCATGGATATAGCAAAAGCAAATAGATAACTTGTTTGACTCCATGGTTATAACACCATTTGACTCCTCTCATGCTCTCTCCTTTATTCTCATGCAAATCAATCTATACCTCACAAAATCACACAAAATAGGGCTCTTTAAGATCAAATTAGTGAACCCTAACCATTATTTGATAGAAAACAAACATCCTTCTTCTTCTTAAGTTCAAATTTATGGTAAGCTTTCACAAACCCTAAACTATCAATTTTTTAAAGAAAAATTGGGATTCTCTCATCTAATTTAAGTGCATACATTGGAATTGAATTATTTATATGCAATTATTCAGGCAAGTTGCACAAATTTTCAATCACAAAATCAAGCATAAACAACTGGAATACAAGAATAATTGAGAAGAAATATTACCTCACTTCAAAATTTAGTGGACACAGAATCTGCAAGGTCTTGCGATTCTGTGACTTCAAATCGAACAGACTTGGACCATAAGACCTAGAACACTTCAAAATCAAATTAATCATCTAAATTGTCAAAAATTTAACACGATTCGATAAATGAAGAAGGAAGAACACATACCTAGGGGCAAAATTGACGAAGACCGCAACTTCGCATGGGTTTCGAAAAACACCAAACGGCATGTGCCAGAACAAGGACGATGGCCGGATAACGAGCGACGAGCACTGAGATTGGGGATTGGTGAGTGTGCGAACTACGAAGGATGCTCGAGCAAAGGGGCAGGCTGAGATTCGACTATGTCGACTATCCAATGTCGACAGTCGAGACTCGAGAAGAGAGATGGGGTGGGACTTGGGAGCATGGGGTTGTGTTTGGGTCGTTCAGGGTCGGGGGAGTAGACGAGTAGTGTAGCTTTCGGCCAAAACAGTGCACGACGGGGGGGAAGTGAACTTTTTTTGTTGCACCAAAATGCGGCGTTTTAATGTAAAACGCGACGTTTTAATGTAAAACGCTGTGTTTTGGTTTACAACTTTAACAAACTCATAACCGAGCTTTTAACAAGCCAATTTCGAGCCGAATCTTAACAATTACTAAACAAGCCGAGCCGAGCCAAACATACCTATGCTCAAGCTCGGCTCGTTTAATAAACAAGCTGAATACAAGCCTTAATTTAAGCTCATTTAACTAAACGAACGAGCTCAAATGAGATTTTAACGAGCCAAGCTCGAACTAGCTCAGCTTGTTTACAGCCTTAGGCACGACGGAGGGAGCCTCCTTTATGCTCGCACCGAATATGTTGAAATTGCGGTGACATATATTTATGATATAATCTTTTAAGCATAATAAAAAAAATATTGATATATATTTAATATAAGTATACCCATACTTATAATTATTAAAGGTGTAATTAAAAAATATATCAAAAATACACAATAAAGATACTAAAATTACAACCAAGGACCGCAGCTAATAACCTCTCCCTTTTCGGTAATCTTTTTTATGGTGTTGTTTAGTTGTTTGGTAGGTGCCTCAGTAACATTGATTTGGTTTAGTTTAGCTACTACTTTACCTATGTTGGTAATCAATATACTTTGTTAATAAATCGCAACATTTATGTTTTCTACCTTTTTTTACACGAATAGAAATTTTATTTGCCACTACAAAAATATAAATAATTATAACAAACAACAATAAAATATTATAAAAATATTATTACGTAATTAAAGTAGCTCCCATATCAAAACTTATTATAAACATTAATAAATGCGATGACATAAACTAAAATGACAAAATTGTTCCAATACAATAATAAACAAACATATACTTATTTAATAAATAATAATAATAATAATAATAATAATAATAATAATAATAATAATAAAAGTAATAGGAATGTTTTAAATATCCATAATAAACAAACTGATAACATATGCCCTTCGATAATTCTTATCCATACTAAATAAGTAGTTAACCTCTGTAGGATCTGAAATATTTTTTTTCCACAAGTTTCATAATCTCATTTGGAGTTAAGCCTTCTACATTCTTTACTTCAAAAAGGTATTCATTCTTCTATTACCCACCTCGATTTCATTTTTAAAGTAACTAGCGATGAGACCAATATGCTCTTCGGCATCTTCTATCAAATCACTTATTCATTTCATATATGATTCCATATGCTTAACAACTTCCAAGGTCTCTATCCTAACTTTTTTTACTCTTATTGCTACTTGAGGGTGTGCCAACATGAGAACCATCTTCTATGGGTATGATGCCCCATTTTTGAAAATCCTTATTATAAACCTATAATTATTTGTATTAGTCATAATAATTATTATAGGGTGTTTTGTATTAAATATATTATTGATATATGTATTATTATTGTTATTAAGTATTAAATATAAAATTTAAATAGGTTAAATTTGTTAGATAATGGGTTATTAAATTTAAATTATAAGTTAGACCTTAACCGATATCCGTTATATTGAGTAATCCTAATTTTGGTAACATGATATTTTTAACCCGATTCTTCACCTAAATAATTACCATAAACTATGCTATATTTATGGGTCACATCCCCATCCCTTTGTCTCATAATTTTTTTTCTCAACAATTTACCTTGTGCCTCTCCTATGTTTCACTCCCGTTGTTTTGCTCCACATTTCCCTCACGCTACCACCCATATAAACCCTTCAACTTTCCCCATTCTATGTCATATATTAACCTCTGAGCAAGTTTGCATTTCCCACTCCTTCTTTTGAGCTCCCCTAAGCCAGAAAGATGCGCGTTGATTCGCTAGTATTGTCCCTCAGCTTCACCATTTTTTTCTACATCGTGCACCACTTCCACTCATTTTGCCCTAGCACCATCCATCTCCACTAATCCCTTGCCCCATAAAGCGGTTAGTCCTAGCAAAACCACTCCAAAACCAATGCACAACCTCACCAAAATCACCCCAACCTTTAGCCAAACTCATCGAAGCAACCCCTCCACCTTTGGCCAAAAACACCAAACACCTCCCTTCTCCTTCGACCAAAACTACCAAACCTCCCCACCTTACCGCAACATTTTTCCCCACATCCTCCCCTTTGGATTAGTCCATTCCTACTATAGTAACCCCTTAGCACTAGACAAGACTATCGTTGCTAACCCCCCTTCTCAACAACTTCCTCCACTTGCCTCTTCCTTTGTTTTGTGAGTTTCTTTGTTTCCGTGCTACTTCGCTTTGGCAGTTAGTTATTATTGAGTCGGTTTCGTTAACTTTGGTTTATTTTTGTGTTATATTAAACGACAATACATATGTTATTGAGTGAATTTCATTGTTAATCATTGAGAATCTTGGAGGAGACAGTTTTGTACCTTTTTGTGCAAGCTTGGACTTAGGTAAATCCAATCACTCATAAGAAGGTAGAATTTATGTGCGAGCATGCTAGGATTATTTAGAAATATAATCATGCTAGGGTTTTATATTTTTTGAGTATCATCATATACATGATAAAACGATAACATGTTCAATAAATGGTACGCACAATTATTATAAGTTAAGCTATATGCATGAGTAATATGTCATGATTTATGTACACATGTTTAGGGTTTTGTTAGAATTTTCATTCTTGTCAAATTATGATTTGAATTCCATTATAAATATTTCATGCTTAATAATGCATGGTAGTTAGGCTTACTATAATTCACATGGAAGGATATAAGCATGATTAGGGTTAGCTTATGATGATTTATATTCACATGACCTAGGGTCAGAGATATTTTCCTACATATACCGTGATGATAATTTTTCTATTTAAGTGTTTTATCATGCTTTAAATATGTAAGTACTTGCTGTATGGAATATGTGATACATGAGAGTTGTATGATTAGGATTTTGTGGGTATAACCCACTAAATGCAAGAAAAGTGGAAAATATAGTTAATCGTTAGATTGCAAAGATTACATACACACTAAAATAATTTAAAATATTGCACTTTAGCCTTTTCATGATAAATTTCTCGTAATAATAATTTTTGGTAAGAAAGGGAATAAAATGATGAAATTAGGGTTTCAAGGGATTTTGGTAAATTTTTACCTAGTGTATATTATATAATTGGATTTTAGGATGGCCTTAGAATTTTGATAGGTTGACCTTAGTGTTTGAATTGGCTTGACGTAAACCAATGATCTTAGCACTTACCTTAATAATTGGAAATAAAAGGAGAAAATGTTAAGTATAGAAATGGAAATTGTTGTGTGATATGTGTCATCTGTGATTACCTCTCAAAATATTAATACTTATAGTTCGAGTTGGGAATGGTTTCTCTTTAGGATTAACTACCCTAGAGATGAGGTATTAGCCCTCATTTTAGTTGGTTTTCTGGTGTATTATTGTTTTCCGGTAAGGCCCTATTCTACTCTATAGGTGACCTGTTGGTCCTATAGGGGGTGTTGATACTTAAGAATTATGTGATCAAGGTTGGAGGATACTGTGTTGCCTTCATGCATCGGTATGACCAATCGTATTGCTATATCCCTAGGTTCGAGAGTAAGGGTATTGCGTTGCCTTCAGGAGCTATATGACCGGGTGTACCTCAATATCCCTAGGTTAATTATATACCCCTCAAGTAACTAAAAATGAAAGTAACTATTGTGAAAGAAAATAAAAGGCTTGATTTAGATTGTTGAATTGGTAGTTGTCTCAGTGACCTACCTTGGTATTTAGAATTTGTTTAGATTTTTTGGTTTGGTAATTGCCTCAATGCCCTACCTTGGTATTCATAATTATTTTAGATTTGTTGGTTCAGTAGTTGCCGCAATGCCCTTAGTATTTGGAATTAATTTGATTAATTTAATATATCTGTTGTACTTTGAGATAATGTGCAGTGAACTAGTATGTTTTACTATTGATCTTGAAACGTGATGTTATATATATCATCCTATAATTATTGCATGTGGTTATAATATATTTTATGTGCTCTAGAATGATATATTAGATTTTTTTGTGACTATGTGCAATGTGGGTAGGCTATCTCTTGTGAGGTATTGTGATTTATTCAATACGAGAAAGTTGTACTAATACTACTTTTGCATATGATTACATAAAGGGTATGGAGTGGCTCTAGGCATATTATAGTGACAAGGAAGAGAGTCCTTAGGAAGAAATCCCATTTTTGGAATGGAATTTTGGGTCTAAGAGTTAATACAAATCGGTGTTGTACATTTAGGTATTGGTTTTTGATTGTATCGCTTTTCCTTTACACTATTATGTCACTAGCTATATTTGATTAACGTTGTTGTACAAAAAATATTATATGTAACTTTTATATATGTAATGTCTCGTATTTCCATTGTTTTAATTTAGTTATGATTTGTTTTTATAATACCCCAAAATTCACTATTTTTTTTAAAAGCGGAAGAATTTAAAATTGAAAACCTGTGAATTCTAGGGATGTTACTGCCACACTTAATACTAAACTGGTTCTCTCTGACCATTTCAGTACCAAGTGGTAAGACTAAGAAAAGATTAAAATTAAAATTAAACCAAGATTTCATGAAAGAACTAGAAAGATCATAACACCAAAGATCAGAGTACGCGTAAAGAATTGTAATTCATATCCAAAAGAGAAATAAGCTTACAACCGATAAATGTTCATTTAAAATACTCAATACAAGTAATGAATCATAAAAGGGTAAATCCGATACAAAAGAAATAGCAAAAGAAGAAAAAATAACAAGAAGAGTGAATCTGGCCACACTACTCTCGAACTTGGAGCCAAAAAGATGTTCAACACTCAGCTTCGTCTAATGTCTTGCTCACCTACACAAAGTTAGCAGGACCTACTACTCGTAGGAATGAGCATCACCCATTAAACACTCTCTCACCGCCTGATTGGCCGGCTCCCCTCCTTTTCCTTTCTTTCTTTTTCCCTGGATCGCTGGTCTAGCCCCACCTTTCTTCTTCCCCTGTCGATGTCGACTTGCAACCCCCATAACCGCCCCTAGTTTTTCACAGCCGACCACACCCTTTGACCGGTTGTTGCTCCTCTTTCTCTCCCCCTTACTCGCAGAATAACTTGACCTTCCCCATATCCCATTTCTTGCACATTTTTCCCCTTTTTTTTCTTATGCATACCATTGTCCCGAAATTAACTCCCACAGGCCAACCATCGGCGTCAGCGACCAAAACCCTAATTACATTTCCCCCTCGCCGACCCACATAACCCTAACCTCTCCTCTAAACTCTATAAATACCACCATAATTAGCCCTATTCGATTTCAACCTAGAAAAATCTTACCCCTTTTGCCGCCGGCCCTTCAGACACCATTTACGCTCCCACCGGCCAACTACGCCGCCTTCTCTGCCTACCTCAGTCCTCCTTACACCGCCCTTTAACTAACTACACCTCCCTTACCCTCGATTCTTCCTGCATGAGACACCCTAGCCGTGTAAACTTCCCTTCTCAATTAACCCATTCTCTACCTCTTCCACCCATCGCGTCGTCGTCTGCCACCACTATTGTCGCTTCCACTACCTTATTCACCTCCCAAAATGTTATGCAGACCCTCCTCTATCTCCCCCTACCTTTCTTTTCATCTTCCTCCCTCTCCTCCTCTCTTTTTCTTATTCTTTCCCATTCAACCACCCTTTTTATAGGTGCTGCTCATTTCCATGAGTAGAAGGCCCTTCTGACTTTATGCAGGTGGGTGAGACATCAGGCAGGGCTGAGTGTTGAGCTTGTGGTTTGCTTGAAGTTCGAGAGTGTCGTGGTCGTTTTAATTCTTCTTGTTATTCTATCTCCTCCTGTTATTTCTTTTGGATCGGATTTACCCTTTTATGATTCATTACTTGTATTGAGTATTTTAAATGAACCTTTTATCGGTTGTAAGCTTATTTCTCTTTTGGATATGAATTATAATTCTTTATACGTACTCTGACTTTTGATGTATGATCTTTCTAGTTATTTTATGAACTATTGGTTTGAGTTTAATGTTAATATTTTCTTAGTCTTAACACTTAGTACTGGAATGATCAGAGAGAACCGGTCTGGTACTAAGTGTGGCGATAACATCCCCAGAATTCACAGGTTTTAAAATTTAAATTCCTTTGCTTTTGAAAAAAAAAAGATTTAGTGAATTTTGGGGTGTTACAATTTTAGCCTTAACACTTGGCATAAGAAAGGTGTGTGAACCAGAATAATGCTAGGTTTGGCGATAACGCCCAATAATTTGGTACTATAAAATGAAAATATTAAGTAATAAAATTTTGGGGTGTTATATTAGGCAGGAATGGTTTTTCATTTTGCTCACTGTGTGTTTGATGGTTATCGATCTCATCAACCACATAAGTTGTAACACCCCCTTTTTTTCACTATGAAAAAAAATTGTTTTAAAAACATTGCAGAAGTGGAAAACTACTAAATGCTTAGAAAAATGGGTTATTACCTTCGTTTATAACATAACATAGATGTAAACCACCCATCCCATGTTAGATATAAGGTTGAGAAACTAAACTAATTATGTAATCCCCCAAAATTTTAGAAAACCAATAATTTAATAAATAGCTTTTATTTGAAATAAATTAGCTTTTAAAATTATTTAATTTAATTAATTTATGGATTTTTGATATATATATTTGGACGGGAATATTTAGTAAATTAAAATAGATATTTTGTTATTTTATCATGCTATTTTTATTTAAATAATTTTTCAAACTGATATTTTACTAACTTTATCCTTTTTAAACTAATATATTAGATTATAATGAATTAAATCAATAAATTAAATAATTTATCAAGAATATTACATTTTATGATTTTATAAATTAATTTATTTTATTTCCCCTATTTTCTCATTTTCCTTTTTTTTTTCCTTCTCCTTTTTCTCCTTTTTTCTTCTTTCTTCTCTTTTCTTTTTTCTCCTCCTTGGGCCGCCCGCACCGGCCTGCTTCCCCCCTCCTTGCGCGCTAGGCCACATGCCCATTTCCCCCTTCTCTTCCTCGCATGCCCGCCGAGCACAGCCCAAACGTCCCTTTTTTTTTTCTAGACTGGACCGGCCGACTCCCCTTCTTTCCTACGCCGGTCCAACCGTCCACTCGCACCTCCCCCTTCCTTTCTCTCTTCTCCCACGCCCGACCACCATTGCTGCCATTATCGAGCATGTCGGCCACCTGCAACTGCCATGCCTGGCCACCACCTACCTCCTTGCTACTCCTCCTCTCTCCCCCGTCATTTTCTTTCCAATTTTGAACCAAAATAACCCCTAGACCATAGCTCGCATGCCTGAATTCTTTCCTTCTTCTTCCCTCCCTTTCCCCTACCAACCGACATCCTTGCCACCCTCTGTCCTCTCGCCGACCAGCCACCGGCCCTCTCTCTTCTCCCTCTTCTTTTTCTTCATCTCTCCAGCCTCCTTTCTGCCCCATTTTCGAGCCCCCTTCTCCTTCCCCGAGCTCCCTCTTCTCTCCTTCCTTCTTCCCCCCATTTTCCCCAATTTTTTATAGTTGCCGCCAACCGCCACTTACACCACCGCACCCAGCCCCTGCGCCGCCTTCTGTCACCACCTGCTACTGCCCTACGCCACCATGAGACCCCCCAAGCCACCCTCGAGCCCCTACAGCTCCTCCTTTCTCCACCTCTTCTTTTTCTCCCACTTTTCTCCCTTATCGCCAAGCCTCCTACAACCACCCCGTGCGCCGCCGTCCGGCCACCTCTGCCACCACCAAACCCACCATTCGACACCCGACAACCCCCTCTACCACCACCATGCCTTAGTTGGTTGAAAACAGTCCTTGCACCCCTTCATTTTCCCCTCTCTTTTCCTTCCTTCTCAGCCACGCCCAGCCCAACAACCATCTTCACCACTTTGCCACTGCCGCACTCTGCCGCCGTGAAACCATCCTAGCCACCACCTACACCCCCTCTTCACTCTTGCACCATTCCCTTGCCTTGAAACCTCCCCCATCTACCTTCTTTTCTAGCCTAAAGACCCTAACCCGAAAATAACAAATCTTGCCTCCTTTAACCCCCTCTTCGAGACTCCCTCCTTTTTATTTTGCATGCAGCTCATGCTGCATGAGCAGGATGAGCTGTTTCTTGCTTAAGTATTTTAATATAAAATTTTAAAGGTGTAATAGCATTTTAAGTTAAGTTTTTCATTAATTAAGTTTTATAAATTTTTATGCTTTGGTTTTTCTTACTCCTAATATGATAAGTTTTGACATAATTTTTAGGTATTGGTTTTGCTAATCAAAGCTTGAACCTTTAACCGGGATACCGGTAAGGTTCGATTTTTGCTGGATTAAGGCAATCGTTAATCCTCACTTAAATGCATGGAAAAATGTATGCTAGCACATTAGGGATTTTATTATGATTTTATGCATGTTTTGTGATGCCTCGCATGATATATATGGTTGCTTATATTAATTGATAAAAAGAAAAGAAAAGAAAATTATGATAGCTTTTATGCCATGTGTAGAGATGATACTTAAGGAATGAGTTTGGTATTTGATGGAAATGTTAAATGCTTGTATATGATGTATTATGTTGCTAATGCATGAATAATATTATTATCTAAGGGTATTTTAGTAATATGCTTATGTAAGTATGTGATCTAATATATGTAGTTGCTAATGAGTATAATGTTGAATAATGACAAGTTGGTAGAGTTAAATGATAAGAATGAAGTGTTGATATTAGTATTTTATGTAGTGGTGGTAAATTTATAAAAGTGGTGTAATAAAGGAGTTAAGTGGAAATTTTATAAGTGAAAAGGGTATTTTGGAAATTTTGTAGTAAAGGGCTATTTTGGTAATTTTGAAAGAAAGGAGTAAAATGGTGATTTTGTTAGCAAAAGGGTATTTTGGTAATTTCAAAAGAAAGGGGTGAAATGATAATTTTATAAGTAAAAGGATAAAATTGTAAGTCGTGAGAAAGAAGGGTATTATGGTAATTTTGAAGGAAAAGGGGCAATATGGTAATTTTACAAGTGAAAAGGGGTATCATGGTAATTATGGAAGTTAGGGGTATTATGGTAATTTTATGAGTAAAGGAAAAGATGGTAATTTTTCAAGTAAAGGGGCATTAGGGACATAATAGTAATTTCATAAGTAAATGGTAATATGGTAATTTTATAAGTGAATGGCGAAATAGTAATTTTATAAGTAAGGGGTAGAAGGGTAATTTTGTAAATAAGAGGATGTTTATGGCAAATTTGGGAGTAAGGGGTAATTTGGTAATAATGATAACGACGAAGGATAAATTGGTAATTAAATTATGATTAAAAAGGGGTAATTGGATAATTATGATAATAGAGAAGGGTAATTTGGTAAATTAACCAATAAAAGGACATTATGGTAATTTTAATAATGGAGAAGGGCAATATGGTGATTATAATTATGAAGGAGGGTAAATTAATAATTATAATTATGAAGAAGGGTAATTTGGGATTATGATAATTGAAAAGGGTAAAATGGTAATTATAATAATTAAGAAGGGTAAAATGGCAATGATAATAATTGAGAAGGGTAATTTGGTAATTCTGATAATGGATAAGGGCGATTTCGTAATTTATCCAACTAAAGGGGTAATTCGGTAATTATGATAACGGAGAAGGGTAATTTGGTAATTTAACCAACTAAAGGGTAAGTTAGTAATTATCTAACCTAATAAAGGGGGGAATTGGTAATCATAATAGCGGAGATGGATAATCTAGTAATTTATCCAGTTGAAGGAAAAGTTGTTAATTGTAATAAAAGAAAAGGGCAAAATAGTAATCTAACCAACCAAATGGGACATATGTTAAGTGTAGCAATTATGAGGGGTGAATGGTGATCTAAGAAGTGGTGGAGATAACTTGGTAACCTAAATTGGATAAGGGGTAATTGGGTAATTATGCAACCTAAAGGGTAATATGGTAATTTGTCAAGTAAGGAAGGGATGACTTAGCAATTATATAGGTAAGGGGTAAATAAGTAATTTGTACCTAACATGTCATTGTGAGTGAGGAATCTCATAACATGATTTAAATAATGCTGATTAGCCAAGTAAGAGTATTTGATAATTAGTATGGCCTTAATGGTTTCTCTGTGATAGCTTGGATAACCGTCTGAATAAGAAATGACTAATAATATCAAAAAGATTGAAAGTGAATAAGTATCTGATTATTGTGCTTTTTGTGATCACTTTAATTAAGACATTAATACTTAAAGTGAAAGACCTCAAGATCGGGAATGGTGACTCTTTAGGGGTCGCTACCCTAAAGACGTGGTTTAGTCCACGATTATTCTGGTATTTGCTGGCGTGCCTTTGTGCCCCAGCCAGACCCTATATCTTACTCTATCTAGCTCTACGGACCTAGTTAGGGGGTATGCATACTTATGGATTAGGTGTCCTTGTCGATAGGGTACTGAGTAGCTTAATGCACCAGTACGACCAGGGTACCTTTGCGTCCTTGGATTCGTGGTTGAAGGGTACTGAGTAGCTTATATGCACCGGTACGACCGGTGTACCTTTGTGTCCCGGGTTCTTGATCTCCCGTCCGAGACAAATAAATATAATTGTTGTGCTGATTAAAGAAAGAAAAAATACTAATTACAAAAGTGAAAGATTAATGAGCCAGGCCCAGTTGACTTATGATATTGAGTACCGATCCACCGGTTATAATAGTGGTCCAGGAGCGTGTTGCCCTGGCAAGTGATTATGAGTACTGGTCCACCGGATATAATAGTGGCCCAGGAGCGTTGTGTCCTAGATAATGATTTTATATATATTCCGGTCTACCGACTATAATAGTGGGGGTCCCGAGCTCAATAAAACTAGTTATGTATGTGAATAAAGTTATGGAAAAATACTAATCACTTATAGTGGAACACCATGTGAGTCGGGGCCAGACTAGTCCACCGGCGAATAATAGTGGCCAGGAGCATTTTGCCCTGGAGACCGATCCACCATCATATAATAGTGGTTAGGTGCGTTCTGCCCTATAAGTGACCGATCCACCGGCTATAATAGTGGGGTTCTCGCACTCACATGGATATAAAATATGAGATTGATTGAATGATGATGGAATAATGGCTTAAGGCCCGAATGTATCGATTTTACACTATGACATGACTTAAGGCCCAAAAGTATCGATCGTGAATTATAACTTGTTATATGTGTGATTGTTATGTATGCACCTCTGATTTCATATGTATATAGCTTGCATTATGGGTTACATTGCGGGCCTGTTTTTAAGTGTGGTATTAAAGGGTTACTCAGTACCGTAGTACTGAAGGGATTCCCTTCGTGGGGCCTCTACCTATTCAATGGGCAATGCCCCTTACAGGTCTTTTTAGGTGCTACTCAAGTGGGTAATGGGAAAGAGAGTAAGGAATTATCCGGTACCATTAGGGTTTTTCTCTTTCTCTTTTAAATTCCTGGTTTTTAATGTTATGTTGTTACTAAAACCACCATTGGTGGATTTTATTATTGTAAACGATTTGATGCGCTACTCTGATTTATGTATGTTGAATTTCTTTCAAATTGTATTTCATTTTTCTTAGCCTTAGCACTTGGTACTGGAACGGTATGAGTGAACCGGTCTGGTACTAAGTGTGGTGGTAATATCCCCGAAATTCACCGTTTAATATTTTGGCTTCCGCAATTTTCTTTTAATAAAATGAAATTTTTCAGTAGTGAATTTTGGGGGTGTTACAAATTCAAATTAGAGTAGAGTGCATAAGAAATGATACTTAGATATTAATGAAAATGTTCACAAGAACAGGACCTCGATGGTCTCAGAATATATAAATTCATGAAGGAAATTAAGCTGAAGTACATAATTTCAAATTACAAAAATAAAAGTAGGGTATATCCCTAACCCTTAATCCATCAAGGATCGTACAAAAGTCTCTAGATGTTTACGCTCTCAAAACCCATGCCCAACAAGAGGTAGGCTAACTAATGACCATCCCCAAAAACCTATACATGGCCTTCTATATGTGGGAATGAGTAGGTGACTGAACAAATAGGTACATCAGTACACTTCGTACTAAGTAAGCCAAGTTATCTCCTCAAAGATGGTCATAAGCACATAATGTTCTAGCATAATATGGAGATCATGCTAACATATTTGATGCTTATGCTATATAATTAGGTATACATGTTCTATCATGGTCATATAATGCATCAAAAACTCATATCATGCATGAATCATCATGCTTATCATCATAACACAACATCATAGATAGCAACATGAAATCTACTAGGCAGATTACTCAAACTATCATTAGGGATTCTATTATCCATTCGTATAGTTTCCTATTGAGTCCATTTTTTCAACTTACATAATCTATCAAGTCATTTATTTATAAGCCATTACCTCTCTTCCTGTTACTTTACTTTTTATTTTTTTCTTTATCCACATTATCATTCTAAATTCTTATTGAGAAATGAATTGTGCACTACCCTATGGTCTCACATACTATAGAAGTCTATCGAACCAAAGGACAAAAAGTTTGATTGAAACCAAGTAACCCCCAATGGATATAAAGTTCAGTTGAAGCCAAGTAACCATTAATGGATATAAAGTCTAGCCAAAGACAAAAAACACCTAAGTTACCAAACCCTATATTATCGATACCCTCTAGTACATCATTAGTGTCTAGAGTAGGTAAGGCACCTGGATCTACTTGGATCCCTTCTAAAGGTTGACTAACCCCTAGTAGATAATAGAAGATTGGGTAACCCATACCCATACACAACTCAATTATCTTTCACTTTAAGTGATTAGTGTATTATTTACAAAGTTATATGATCATACAAGGCTTATACAACATACAAGTAAGGCATCCACATACTTTCCATCTTACCCATTTATATTCCCCCAAACATGGGGTAGGATTTTCATTAGTGTTTAAACAATATAATCAATCCTTCAAAATACTCCATTTTAGACTAATAATCTAAATTAAATTACCTTTAAAAGTTGTAAAGCACTTATTCAAGTTTTTCCACTAAGGCTTTCACAAATACCTATTGACTATGCCATAAATTACAATCCATTTAATCCATACATTACATTGTTAATCGATTCCACAAAAGTGTATTTCACTTATTTAATAGTCGCATAGTATCATTAGGCATAGTTTCAAAGCATATCAAGGCCAAAATATCAAAATCACATAATCTAGCCGAATTAATCGATCGGTTTTCCCTAATCAGTCGATTGGTTTGGCTCAGCCAAACCTAATGTTTCTTCAAACCAGTCAATCATTTTAGCCAAACTAGTTGACTGTTTTGAGACTAGTTGATCAGTTCTTTCAAACAAGTCAATGGATTTGAGTAGAGAGCAACCAAAGTCACCACGAACCCACTGGTTAATCAGTTTGGGTCAACTATTTGACTACTCTAAGGTCTAGTCGATTGGTTTAACCTAACAAGTTGATTGGTTTACTGCCAAATGACACAAAATATACATTTTTTATGTGAACCACATTCTAAAATCCTACCCAATCTAACATTAAACATATCATAACATGTTGCTAACATCTTACCAGTTCATAAACTGAATCATGTTTCACATTCAAGTAAATTGACCCTATTTTCTCAAAAATCATACATTTTCTCATAATTCAAAAATAATTCATCGTGCATCAATATGAAACCAAAATCTCATGCAGACATGCAAAATTAACACTTTATATAACACGCCACATCACATGTTTATTTAGGCCACATTTAACACCTCATTTTTTAGGACTTGAAAATTTCATCTCAAAGTGTTAATCACTGAAGCTAAAATAATAAAAATGAAGGTTGATACTACCATATTTGATATAAGTCAAGTTTCCTCTACCATTCTTAGACTAATTCTAAGGTTAAAATCATTAATCCACTTAAAAATAATAACACTTTACAAGGAAAAAATAGAAAAGACAACAGATAAGTATTGTGCGATATAAAAGCAACATCAGTGATTACGTAGCTCAAAAGAGAGAAGGAAATGGAGGACACAAGCATCTAAATACAACTGAAACTAAAATACTAAAAAAATACACTAGATAACCTTAGGCTCTCAATTCAAACTACCAACTTTTGACTGAATTCATAAGCCGACTTATAATGTCCACTGCCTATTGCATAAGTAGGGGCCTATGAAAGGAATCATTTAGTACAGCGGTCTTGAACAACCCTTTTTACTAAACTAGGCTAAAAACCCATCATGTAACATATACAAAGCATCACAATAATACATGACATAAACCATCAATATATATATATATATATATGCGTCAATTGAAATACAATAATCATTCATATGACCACGTACAACCAAGAGCATATACTATTCATACTCATTTATTCGGAGAAATATAAAACTTATCAATTGAACATCCAATATATGCTCTTTGAAGTATAATTAGAAAACAATATCAACCCAAAACTAAGTCAATAACAACATATCACTTATTCCATTATCAATACCAATAAATTTTATAATGTAGGTAGGCTCATAAGTACAAACCAATAATAACTCATAGCATCACGGGTAGGCACAAAGGCTACTACCAAAACACAAATAGGTACAAAGGCTGCTATAGGATCATGGATAGGCACAAATGTTGCTACTGACCAATCCAATAATCTAATAATTATTTTAAATTCGAAAAAAATCATTTCCAATTTTATTTACATTTAGTTCAAGGACCCCACTACTCTTAAACTAATGGAATAGTATGAAACACATCTTAGTGACAACACACCTAAGCCACTATTATTATCCGGTGGAACGAACCTAACACCTCTCAAGGAAAAATGTACCAGAGCCTAAGGGTGTTCAAGAATCAGTTCAGGCCAAAATTTTGGGCCAGACTGACCTGTTATTCTGGGTTTTGGTCCAAGACTAGATGGATTTTCTGGTCTTCAGTTATGGTTTCAGTCCCGAATTAAAAAATTTGGTCCTTATCTGGTTTTGGTTCGACCCAAAATCTCATTAGTAGTTTACCTAAAAATATAAAATTTTAATATAAAATATATATAATTTACCAACTTCGATCCTAATAGATCTTAGATGGAAATTTTTTGTCCAATCCTCAGTCCTAACTTAAAAAAATTTCAATCCTTAACCAAGTTCCGGTTTAGTCTGAGCTAATCTAGTACAGTTCGATTTTGGATCAATGCACACCAATACTTGAGCCACTATTATTAAACTAGTTTCATGGTATGAATCACTTCTTAGGAACAACAAACCTGAGCTACTATATTGTTCGGTAGAACGAGCTCAACACCTCGATACTTACGCATGTAATATTTCACTTTAAATAATTAATGTCTTATCCATTAATTACTTATCTCAAATCATATTCTTATTCACGTTGAGTATAGGGACCCACTATTCTTAATTCAATAGAACAGACTAAAGTACCCCTGAGGTACAACACACCTAAGCACTTATTATTATCCGATGGAATGGACCCAACACCTCTTAGAGAAAATTGCCCCCGAGCCACTATTCTTAAATTAGTGAAATAGTTTGAAACACCTCTCCAAGAAAATACACCTGAGTCACTATTATCGTTTGGCGGAATAGACCCAACACCTCGACCCCACTCACATGATCTTTCAGATTAAATTATTAGTATCTTATTCGATGTTGATAATGTAAGGTTATCTTACAAGACTCATTCAATTTGTAGATCTTAAAATTGATAAACACATAAATCCAACCACATAGGTATCAAGCTTGACCTAGGCTCAATATTTCAAATTTGGGCACATTAGGTTAAAAGTGACCAAAATGCCCTTGAGGTCAAAATTACCACACTAACACCCAAGATTTATAGGTTTGCCATGAAAAGAGTAAAAATAATAATAAAATTATTTATCATGAAAATTAAATTATTAGATAAGCTAAATGACCTCTTTGCCTTTATTCAAGATTTTGCTTATAAAATCCTAACATGCGAATCTAATACATCCATGATCACATAATCTCATGATCAATAATATATAATACACATTGAATATGCTTGTTAGGATAAATATCTTATCATATGTAAAATGACTAAATTGCCTCTAGGTCACACATTCATAGTTATTATTCTATAAATATATCTAAGCATTCTCTTCTTATTGTTTTCCACGTATGCATCATACGTAATCATAAGATATCATTTTTGCCATGATTTTGTACCCAAAATATTTTACGCTTAATGACATGTTCTTTTTACCAATGTTCATAATACAATAAATAACACATAATTATAACATAACGAATCATACGTAACATTTTTCAAATACAAAATATATTAATGTGTTATCATGAAATGTTTAATATTTTAGGAAAGTATAAAATTTACCTAAATTCCAGCAAAAATACCAATTATCGGTATCCAACTAAATACTATAAGGTCTTGCTAATCAACTTTCTTACCTAAAAATAATACCAAAATTGTCAAATTAATATTTTAAAAATAAAATTATAATTATAATAATAAATTTTTTATTTTATAAAATTACCAAAATACCTTTAAATTTACAATTATGTAAAAAAATCTTGAGGAGAAATTATTAGGTTGCATGTGCAGCGTAAGCCAATCATGAAGGAGTACGGGGTTGTAAGGCTAGTAGTGATGCAGGTGATGGCTAGTGTTAATTTGGATGGTGAAAGGTGGCAATGGTGGCATTAGGTTCGGTTAGAGGTTGGTAGTGTAGCTATGAAGGAGGTGATGCAAGGATGGAGTTGCTATGAAGGGAGTGGCTGAAGGTCTGGGAGTGGCCATGGCATAAGGTGCTAAAAGAATGGGGGTGCAACGACAAAAATTATCGTTCCCCATGAGAAGGTTACAGGACGAGGTGTCGTAGGTAGGGGTAGGGATCAGCAAAAATTGCTGCAGGGAAGACAAAGAAAAAAACAAAGGTGGTAGGGAGAAAGAAGAAGAAGAAAAGAAGGATAAGAGGAAGAGGAAGAAGAAGAGGTTGGTAGAGGTGAAGACAATGGTGGTTTTCTATGAAACCAAATGAAGCTAAGAGAAGAAGGAAAAAGGGAGATGGCTTGGTTGTATGAGGGAATTCAAGGGAGGGTCGACGCATTGCAAGGTTAGATGATTAAGGCAGTGTTTCTAGGATGGTGCAGACGGTGGAGAGGGGAGCACGAGTAGGGGCTAGTAAATGGTTGGGGAATGGGTTGAGGTGGTGTGGCACGCTGAGGGAGAGGGCACAGAGGGTTGGTTGGGCGATTGGAAAACCAAATAGGGCAAAGAGGGGAGTAAGAGAAGGCATGCATGGGTGTGTTTGGATGTGATGGTGAAACTAAATGCAACTGAGAGGAGGAGCTAGGGAAGCTGGGCGACGAGTGTTGGTGGGTTTTGAATAAAAGAAAAGGGAGAGGGAATAAGGTCAATTGTGGTGAAACCAAACAGCCAAAAGAGTGGTGGCAGGGGAAGGTGGATGATGGTGGTGCATATGTAGGCTAGGTTTGGTTGAGAGAGGAGGGTGTTGTGTGCATATGTATATATTTACATGCAGATGGGGATGAGGGAGGTGAGTTTGACCAGTAAGGTGATGATGATGGAGCATGGGTTGGTGAGTAGGTAAGGCGAGGGGTACAGGGATGTTGTGAGAGGTAAGGAGAAGACATGGTGTAACACCCCAAATTTTCTATATCCTTAAAATTTAAAGTTAAAGTAAAAAAAAAAAGAAAAACTCTCACAAATAACACCTTGACCAACTAGACATAGAACGAAGATTCCCAATTTAATTTTAAGGCAAGTAAATCAGATATGCATGTGTTTTTTTAAAATAAAAAGGCCAATAGAAAATAGACAAAAGTTACAATAGAAATAAACCAAATATTACTCAAATAAGGAAATAGAAAAACACAAAAAGATAGAAAAAGAACATAAAACAATATTCAACATAAAAAGAATGCAAAACATGCGACAAATCTCACCCCATGCGCGTTTGATACATTGTCCCTAATGTGTGAAAAGAGTAAAAGAAGGGAATGGAGAAGACATACCGCTCACTATGGTGGTGGTGGAGGTGGGGTGTATCCTTAGGTAAGATGCTAATTATACATATCTTACAACATAATGTGCATATTAGTAGTGGTGTTGTGGAACACATCCAAGCGTGATCGAATTCCATCAAAATGAACATCATAATTAGTGTAGATGGATTCATGGAGTTGTTGCTTCCCCTGCTTTAAGGTCTCAAACCAAAGGTTCCCATCAATGGAGGCAATGGAAAAGGAGGCGCCAATAGAGAAATGGGGTTAGGCAGGTGGGGTGAGAGGGTCTGGAGGAGGTTGTATGTAAGTCATTTGTTAGTGGCATCCAATTCATACACCTATTAATGGTGATGTGATTGGGGTTAGGGAGGGGAAAGGTAAGGGGGACGAGGCTGGAATGGGCAATGAGAGTTAATACCAAGCACGCATGTGCTCAGGTAATTTTTTTCATAACCCCACAGGCCAACACAATCGTGTAGAGAAACATGGCCTAGACGTGTTGCACCCAGAGAGACTAATTTTTTATTTTTATTTTATTTTGACACAGTTATGCAGCATAACACTGTCATGACGTATTGCACCCAGAGAGGCTAATTTTTTTTATATTTTGACACAGTCATGCAACATAACACTACCATGCAGTATTGCACCCAAAGAACTCCAATCTTCTAGTTTTGATAAATTTTAGTTTGAAACACCTTGTCGCCTCTTTTCTTTTTAGATTCTCCAACACATAAATGCATAATTGTGATGCCACATGTATAAAAATAAAAATAAAATAATGTGAAATCAAACAATGACAATAAAGAACTAATAAAAGGAAAGATAGAAAAGAAAAAAAGAAAAAAAAACATGCTCAGTTAATTGTCATGAGCTCGATTCCTTTTACACTCAATATTATATTAGATTAGAAAGGGTAAGAATACCCATCTTCTTAATAATGGAACCCCCTACATAATGCTTTAACCTTTTCCCATTGACCTTGAAGGTTCCCATGACCTCACTCCAAATATCAATAAATCCAAATGGATAGACCTTATAGACATAGAACGACTTCAACCACCTAGAGCGAAGCTTACCAGAAAAAATCTTAAGACGAGAGTTGAAGAGGAGCACCAAATCTCCTTCTTGAAACTCCATTTGGGTAATATATTTATCATTTAATCTCTTATTTCTCTCCTTATATATCCGTGTAGTCTCATAGGCATCCAATCTTAACTCATTGAGCTTGTTAAGTTAGAGGTTCCTCCTTTCTCCAACGGCCTTCAAGTCATAATTGATTGCCTTAATCACCCAAAACACCTTGTTTTCAACTTCAACAGGAAAATGAAAAGGTTTTCTATATACCAACCAAAAATTTGACATTCCAATCGATGTCTTATAAGTATTTTAGTAGGCTTATAAAGCATCATTCAGCTTTATCAACCAATATTTTTGCATGCGAGCCACTATTTTCTTACGTATTCCCTTTATCTCATGATTAGTAATTTCTACTTGTCTACTCATCTGAGGATGGTACGGTGTGGCTATCTTATAAGTAACAATATGCTTCTTCAAAAGTGTGCCAAAAAGTCAATTAGTGAAATGAGAACCACCATCACTAATAATTATTTTAGGAATACCAAACCCCGAAAATATAACCTTTTGGAAAAGTTGAACTAAAACCTTTGCATCATTGGTGGGAGATGTCACTGCCTCCGCCCATTTAGAGACATAATCTACTGCAACTAGAATATATTTGTTGTTGTATGACGATGGAAAGGGTCCCATGAAGTTAATTCCCCAATCATCAAATAATTCAACCTTAAAGATGTTAATCAAAGGCATTTCATTTCTTCTTAATATATTTCCTGTACTTTAACATTGATCACATGATATAACATATTGTCTAACATACTTGAAGAGGTTGGACCAATAGAAACTAGCTTGGATAATTTTTGAAGCTACCTTAGAAGTGTTGGCATGACCCCCGAAAACGTGAAGAATGACAATGAAGTATGACACTTTTGAACTTCCTCTTTAGGTAGACATCTTCTGTAAACTTTATCTACACATTTCTTATAGAGATAAAGCTCATCCCAATAATAGTGCTTGACATCTAAAAGGAACTTCTTCTTTTATTGATAAGATAAGTCTGGTGGCATTGCCGCACATGTTATATAGTTTACAAAATCTACAAACCATGGGGTGAACAAGCTTGTGATTGCCAAAAGGTTGTCATACGGAAATGAATCATCAAAGCTAATGTCATCCCCTTCACTTCTATCCATATCTTACCTTAACCTAGAGAGATAATAAACCACAACATTTTATGTACCCTTCTTATTTCAAATTTAAGGGTTAAACTCTTGGAGCAAAATGATTCATCTAATTAAGCGTGGCTTTGCATCCTTATTGGTCAATAAATACTTTAGGGATGCATAGTTAGTGAAAACTATAATCTTCAAACCTACTAAGTATGATTGAAATTTATCTAGTGCAAACTGCTAAAAGCTCCTTCTCAGTTGTAGCGTAGTTTACTTGAGCATCATTAAGAGTTTAACATGCATAATAAATTGCATAAACCTTTCCATATTTTCTCTATCCAAGGATCGCTCCCACTACATAATCATTTGCATCACTCATCACCTCGAATGGAATACTCCAAAAAGGAGGTTGCATTACTGGGTTGGTTGTCAATGCCTCTTTTAATCGGTTGAAAGCATCAAAAGGAGGTTAGTTAAATTCAAAAAGCATATATTTGATAAGTAATTGAGTTAAAGTTTTAGCAATTTTCAAAAATCTTTAATGAATCACCAATAGAAATTGGCGTAACCCAATATAATTTGAATGCCTCTAATAGAAGTTGGGGATGATATCTTTTCAATAATATCAATCCTCACTATATCTACCGCAATTCCATAACTAGAGACTAAGTGACTAAGAAAAATTCCTTCTTGTACCATAAAATGACACTTCTCCCAATTGAGAACGAGATTTACCTCCTTACACCTTTCTAATACCCTGGAAATATTGTTCAAACAATGGTCAAAGGTAGTACCATAAATCAAAAAATTATCCATAAAAACTTCCATTATGTCTTCAATAAAATAAAAAAAGATGGACATCATGCATTATTAAAAGGTGGCAGGGGCATTACATAAGCCAAATGGCATTCTTCAATAAGCATATGTGTTATATAGACAAGTAAATGTAGTATTCTCTTGTTGGTTGGATGAATAGGGATTTGGAAAAATCCCGAATACCCATCTAATTAATAGAAATATGAATGTTGATCTAACCTCTCTAGCATTTGATTGATAATATGTATTTCAATAAGAGTGGAATGATGTCGATCAATTCATTTTGTTCATTCTTAATGACCATCATTCCACGCTTTTTAGGTACCACTTGTACTAGACTCACCCACTCATTATCAGATATAAGGTAGATGACTCCCGCATGAAAGAGCTTAAGTACCTCTTTTCTTACCACTTTTTTCATGTTAGGGTTCAATCTCCTTTGATGTTCAGTAGAGAGCTTGTACCCTTCTTCTAAAATAATACGATTCATACATATAGAAGGATTAATGCCTTTAAGATCATCTATAGTATAACCAATTGCCTCTCTATGCAGCCTAAGAATTTTAAGAAGTTTTTCAATTTCCACTTAGGCTAGCATTCACAATAACAAGGTAATTAGAGTCAAATTCAGGAAATTCATACCTTAATGAAGAAAGGAGGGGTATCAATTCTACCATAGGTATTACCTCCTTTTTTAAGGCAAGGTTGCTTGCTTCTACTTTTAGAACTTCTATTTTTTTTCCTTTACTTAAGGAAAAATGGCTCCAATATTTTTATGAATATAAGTAATTTTGAGATTTTCATTGCTAGACATGCCACCTCTCATCAAACACTCTTCAAGAGGGTCAATTAAGAAGCGTTTGGCAAGGTTTTCCTCTACTACCTTGTCAATTGAATCAATCCTGTAACAAGCATCATTAATCGGAGGAAATTTGATGGCATTAGATAAATCAAATTCAACTTTCTCATCCCCAAAATTTAAATAAATCATTTCATTTTTAACATCAATTATAGCTCCAGCCATAACTAGAAAAGGCCTACCTAAAATGATAGGAATTTGAGAATTTTCCTCAATTTCTAAGATAACAAAATTAACTAATATAAAAAACTTACCAACTTAGATAGGTACATCTTCTAATATACCTACCAGATGTTTGATCGATCTATCTACTAACTATAGCGAGATGGTGGTGGGCTTTAAATCTCTCATTTGTAACTTATCACATACTGATAATGGCATTAGACTCACACTTGCCCCCAAATCGCATAAGACACAATTAATAAACATATTGCTAATAATGCAAGGAATATAAAATGAACCGGGATCCTTTAATTTAGGAGGTAACTTATTCTGTATAATATCACTACACTCCTCTATAAGAAAAATCATTTCGCAATCCTCTAAATTTCTCTTTTTAAACAAAATCTCCTTTAAAACTTTATATATGAGGGCATATGAGAAATTGCTTCAAAAAAGGGAATGTTAATACAAAACTTTCTCAAGATTTCCAAAAACCTGCCAAATTGCTTTTCAAGTTTAGCCTTAGCTAACCTTTGAGGGAAGGGTAGGGGAGATGATACATATTTCTCAACCTTTTTCCTTTTGCATATTAGTTTTCTCCTCGTTAATTACGGGGTCCTCAATATCATTACCTAAACTCTCATCACAAATCGTCATCTTAGGTTATTCTATCTCCTTCCTACTCATTAATATGATGGCATCAACTTCATTTTTCATGATTTATTTCAAGTTGCCTCAGAAATATCCCAGAGGGTCTAGAAGATGAGCTAGCTTGTTAAGCTTATTAAGTTATTTGGTTCTCTAGAATCTTATTGTATGTAGATGGTGAGTCAACCTCAGAAGATATATTCTTAATGGCATCACTCATGGTTCTATTTTGATGTTTAAACTCATATGTTCACTTTTTTAAACTCCTCATTTTGTTTTTTTGAGTAATCCTAAAGTTTTCCATCAATATTTTCAAATTAGATTTTTGGGAAGGAGGATAGAGAGGCCTTTGGCTTTGAAAGCCTAGTGGAACATAATTGGACTGAGGCATAGGATTTTGGGGAGGATTTCTTTAAGAAAAATTCATATGATTCCTCCACCGAGGTTATAAGTGTTGGAAAAATGGTCCCCTTTTTTATTAAAATTATTCACATAGTTAGCATGCTCACTGATACTCAAATTAGGGGAATGGATATTCCAACTTGATACTCCAATGTAGTATGACCTATGATGCCACATTTTTCGCATGATGCTTAATTATTAAGAGATGCTACGACATTAACATTTAATTTGTCACATCTTTGGAATAGATTTTCTACCTTTGATGCAAGATGATCTAATGCATCATACCTCCTGCTCTTTCTTGATAAAGAGCACTCATCCAACCACTAGAAGTGATTCTAGGCCATGTATTCGATGAGTTGGTATACCTCTAGTACACTCTTGTTCATTAGTGCCCCACCAGTTGAAACATCAATAGTCATTCTAGTATTGTAGAGAAGACCATTGTAGAAGGTGTGGAAAATCAACCAATCTTTAAATCTATGGTGTTGACACATTCTTAGATTCCCCTTCCTTCTGTGTAAAGGTTGTCAATTGATTCCTTAGTTGAGTTGTCTTACTTGGAGGGAAATATTTAGCAAGTAATGCCTGTGAGAGTTGGTCCCATGTAATGATATAGCTCGATGGAAGAGATTGCAACCAAGCCCTTTCCTTGTCCCATAATGAAAAAAGGAACAACCTTAGCCTGATAACATCATCCGATACACCATTCATCTTTAGAATATCCCAGTACTCCAGAAAGATTGAGATGTGTAAATTAGGATCTTTCGTTAGAGTACCACCAAATTAGTTTGTTGTACCATGGAAAGAAGCAAAGGCTTTAACTCGAAATTTTTGGTAGCTATATTATGCTTGGTGATGCTCGATTGCATTCCATAAGATGTTTGCAAAGCAAAATCCTTCAAAGATAAATCTTGATAGCTTGGATTTTCTTGGTTTGCCATTGTGGTATTGCTATTCAAGTTTCCCATGTTTCTCATACCCACTTCTTGATTCCCCGCAAGGTCCTTTTAATCTCAAGATTATACTCTACAGGTTCTCCAAGATGTTAGGACTAGGCATACAATGGTGCCTACACAAGAAAATATAGGAAACAGTTAAAATTAGAATGAAAAATAAAATAAAATTTCTAGACTAATCAACTAATTAAAAGAGTCAATATTAATAATGTTGAAGTCCCCGACAACTGTGCCAAAAACTTAATGGGCCAAATCTGCAAGTACACTGATTCTTTGTAGTCCGTCAATGTCATATCCACAAGAACTTCGTTGTTAATTACTAAATCTTCATCATTTATGAATATCTAGACAAATCAAATATGGGGAGTAGAAAATGACTAATAAAATCAAATCAAATAGTAATGCTAATGGTATTACAAATCTAATTAAAGGCTTAGGATTAGATTGTTGCCATAAATTTATAACTAATGAATAATCAATTTAATTTTCAAACAATTACCTAAATCCGAGAGGGTGAAATAATATAAATTAATTAATAAACCCTTTTAGGATATAAAAATCATAGCTAATCTAAATTAATAACCTATTTTCATGGCATTACATTGAATTAGATCCATTATATTCTATGCTAAATCAATTAAATCCCTAAGAGGCTCTAGCCTACTTTCTTTTTTTGATTCTCCCATTCAATTGTTTGATTTTTGGTTATTAATATTCACCTTTCAATTCTTAGATTAAAATCTATATTTAGGCAAATTGGTGGTCAAGCAATTCAACCATAAGTGAAGAACTAATGACTAAAATAAAGAGTTTAAGCAATTGAAACAAAAATTAAACTAATTTATCATTAATCAGCAATTTAGATTAGATCCAATATTAGAAAATAAATATGCTCAATCATAACTAAATCAATATACACAATAGGGAAATTATACATTGATGAAATAAAAGAGTAATAGATTAGAAGATAAAACCATAGTTTTGAAGATATGAAGAGTCGATCATCGGATTTGAATGAATACAAAGCTTCAAAAATAAATCTAATGTTTTTTTTATATCCAAGAGAGATGAATAAAAATAGATAGAGAGAAATGAGTTGATATTGGATGCATTAGAAAGTTGAGAAAAAGGCATATAACTTTTTTTTCTTTATACTTTTTCAAATTCATATTGAATCAAAGAAAAATTTCTTCACTTTTTAATTAAAGCCTTTATATTGCCTTATATTAGCTTTATTTACATCCTTTGAGCACACCTCATACCAAAAATTCCAAATGATGCATTATCCACGAATCTAATAGAAAATCCAACAATATTCATAAAGAATCCATGAAAATAGACATATATAAAGAGGGAGAATCATCCTAATACTAGTCATTTTACCAATTTATCATAAGGAAAAGAAAGGGTGTAACACCCCAAATATATTATTGAAAAATTTATTTTAACAATGGTAGCATATAACCAAAATAATAAGTGTTATATCGTAATTGATGTAAGTCTGGTTTACCATACCATCCTCACATCACTCACAAGGCTAAAACCATTAAAAGTAAAATAAAGTAATTAGAAATGAGAGAAGCTTTATAAATATAAATATGAGTTTGGGGATTAACTCTAGGATACAGTAACATAATACAACAAAAGGGATGTTATAGATTAAAGAGTCTAAAATGTATTTAAGTAATAATATCATCTAGATAACATAACTCTTCACCAAAACACTCAGTACAATAAAATTCAATCCTCCCTATAAGATGTATCAAAGTTAGCAAAATCATCTGAATGGTCCTTAAAGACATGTACAAAGGCATCTAGGTCATCTACTCATGGGAATGAGCATCATCTTTAAAAAGAATGGTCAGTAGCTACATACTAAGCAAGGAAATAATACTATTAAGTTAAAGATATAGTTAAATGCATACATTCATAGAAGATGATAAGTGCACATAAAAAACACATAAAGTCTCATAAGGTAAATACTGATCCGGACCTCTTTATTAGATATAATGATGTTCATTCTTTTATTTACATTGAGTTTAGGGACTCCATTATTCTGAAACTGGTGGAATGATCTAAAACACCTCCTAAGGACAACACACATGAGCCATTATTATCATGCGATCTAATGGATCCAACACCTTTCAAAGTAGAATTCTCCTAAGCCACTATTCTTAAAACTATGGAACGATCTAAAGCTCCTCTTAGAGACAACACATCCAAACCACTATTATTATCCGATGGAAAGGGTACAACACCTTGGTGCTGACTCGTATATTCTTCTACTTTAAATCATTAATGTCTTATCCATTAGGTAATTTATCTCAAATCATATTCCTATTTATGATGAGTATAGGGGCCCACTATTCATAATCCGGTAAAACAAACCAAAGCACCTTTCAAGAACAACACACATAAGCTACTACTATTATTATTTGGTGGAATAGACCCATAAAATACCTCTTGCAGCAAAAATCTCCTAAGCTACTATTCTTAAATCAGTGTAATGGTCTAAAACACCTATCATGAAAAATACAATTGTGCTAATATTATCATTCAGTGGAATAGATCAAAAAACAACTTAACCCGACTCACGTGATCTTTCACTCTAAATAATTAATGTCTTATTTATTTTTGATTCAAAGGTATATACCACATTATAGCAGTAAACACATCACAAAGATCATAAAGCCATTCTCTAGAGTTAAGACCCTGATATTTCCTAAAACTCTAAATTCACACTTTTATCATAACTCTTCTTTTGTTACTCTTTTAATCACCAAACTTAGTACCTCTTCCTCAAATATTATTATTATCAACATACTTGAATTTAAAGGCCTAAATCTAAGGTCTTGCACATTCGATAATAACCCTATCCCAAAAGTTACCATTCCTAGGTCTTATCAACCCTAATTTCACAAATCAATCATAACTTTTCATGTAGGTCTCAAAAAATTATCATATTTAATATACATTCCCAAAACATTAATAACATATTAAAATTTTGTGTTCTAACTCTACTTTTTCACACATGTGATAATAATCCCCTTGTTTTAGGGTTACTATTCCCAAATCAAACCATTTTTGTACTTTATAAACCTTATGTCATTCACCGCTACTCCAAACACTTCATATAAAATTCCTTAGTACATTTTTGATGATATAACACCTTAAAATACCATGCTTCTTATATTTAATCCATGTTGACCAATATACCTTTATCAGTAATAAACCCTAATTTCATGTGAATCTTATGTGTTTGGTAATATTATTTCTAAATCCACATTTTTCTCTATAGACCTTATCATATTAATTTCACATTCATCATACCATTAATAAACTCATATCGAGAGCTTTTCTACATAAAATAACATTACTACATGATCTTTACTTACTTATTTTATATTATGTAATATCAACCACATATCATAGTATCAATAATTACATATTAATTCACATAATAAAAATAACATGATATAAGTTAGAAATGAAAAACCCTAGACTATGAAAATTATCCTTACAAAAATGACTCTGGCCTTTAAGCACGCAAATCATATTCTGCCTCTTCCGGAACCAAGTCAAAATTATCTAAGAAAATCATAATAAGATATCATTAGGATTAAGCCTCAAAAGTAAGGAATGTTTTAAGGAAATGGAAGGGTGAAAGAAGGGATAAAACTGAACTAAATAAGGTGGTATTTGGGAAAAAACTTATGTAATCAAATAAAGGAGGAAATGACATGTTGTCGTGGGATGGTAGATGAGCAACGTCACAAGATGTAGTTACTAAGGGAGGTACAATGGTGGTGGAGATTGATCAAGGAACCTAGTTTTTGGTGGTAGTAGTCAAAGGGTGGTGGTGTGGTGTGGTTGGAGGTGCTAAAGGGTGGAAGGTGGGCTTCGGTTGTGATTGCCAAAGGATGGAAGGAGGGCTTCAATGAAGGATGTTGAAGAGGGGGTGGGCTTTTGTTGAAGATGCAAGAGGGGAGTTTTGGGCTGCAGTGAGAGCTTTTACATCAAGGAAAGGAAAGGGAAGAAGGTGAATATGGTGGAGGGTGCTAAAGAAGGAAGTGGCAACGGTTGTTTTGGCTAGTAGTTACGGGTAGTGTTTAGCAAGGATGGTTAGGGATGGTAATCAGATGTGTTTTACCCAAAACCCAATGGATTTTATCTATTAAATGTGTAAATGGATATGGATAAACATATGTGGAGGAAGGAGAGAAATATCTACTGGGTTCGTGTATGGATATGGGTAAGGGATCATCAAATCTGTACCTGTACCTTCATCCGTTTACCCAAAATAAAATTACATTTTTACCTTAATTTACATAACCTTAAGTATATTTTATAAGGCTAAAAAAATATAATTAAATTTTAATAATCTAAGTATATAATTCTAACATTAAATGATTTTAACTTTAAACTTGATGGGTTTTACCCAAAACCTGATGGATTTTACTCGACTGATAAGGATAAATGGATATGGATATGGATATGTATATGGAGGAAGAAAAAAACTACCGGTCGGGTTTAGATATGGATATAGGTATATGTTTTCTTATTGAGTTTGACTAATGGATAGGGGTACCCAATCTGTACCCAATCTGTTGCCATCCCTAATGATGGCTAAAGGTAGAGAGGGAGAAATGGAAAAGGTTGTCGGTGGTTATATGGATATCTCAATTAGGCTTGTTGGTGGTGGCTTTTGGGGATATTTTCACGATGATAAAGAGGTGGTGAAGGAGGGAAACGGTGGTGCTCTTGTTATAGAAACAAAAGGGAGAGAATAAAGGTGGTAGGGCGACACTTACAGTTGGTCATACATGCATACATACATACATATATGTGTATATGTACGTATGCAAGAGACGAGATGAGGGTGTGAGGTGCATCAACCAAAGGAATTTTTTTAATCCCAACCCTTATTTGTAGGAATTGGGAGTTGACGGGAGTAGGGGATGTTTTAGTAAGTGGTAGGGGTGATGGGAGTGTAGGCATTGTGTGTGGACAATGTTTCACGTAGAGAGAATGAGGAAAAAGGAGAAGGAGAGGGAGTCGGCTGGAAGAGGAAAGAAGAGAAAAAAGAAATAGGGGGTTAATATGTTTTAGTTTTTTATTAGAATAATATTAATATAATTTAGGTTAGGATATTAGGATATATTAATTATCGATAAATAGGGATTAGGTTTAGGTCAGAGAGATATTAATAACCCAAAATAAAAATTAGGGTTATGCCAAGATTTATGATTATGGAGTTAGGATATGATAGAAAAATAAATTTTATGAGGTTAGAATTAGGTTGCGATATTAATTACTCGGGATTATATTGAACTAAAAGTCAGGGTATTACATAGGGAAAGTGGTCATTAGAAAAATTGGGGCATGCAAAGGAGTAATTAGGGGCAAAAATGGTAGGGTATAGTAGGGATACATATATTATTTTAGTTTTAGATTTAGTTTGGATAGTTTAGAGTACCGGGTAGAAAAATAATCAATTGAAATAATTAGGTTTAGAATAAGTTTAACAAAAATGAAAGAGGTAAAATAATCGGGAAAGAATATGTAAGAGTTTATTTGGGTTACAAGTCAAATGTTATTAATAAAATAACTAGGCTAAAGTTTAAAGATTGGTTTTGAATAAAAAGGCTAAACATCCAAAAATAATGGTTACACAATTATAATTTTAAATACAATGCAAGAGTATGGTTAGGTTAAGATCATAATCATTGGCAAGTTCAAGTGATTACTATTCATGCTCAAGGGTTATTTTACAAGGTAATTTCCAAGGACAATACCCTTCATTAATTCCTAACCATTATTTATGATTCTAATAATGGTCACTCAAGAAGGGAATTATGGTAATGGCTCAACCAAAATTACCATAGGGATGTTCCATGGCTACTTTTAGACGACTTTAATGTGATATCTAATATAATTAAAAAGAGCCAATAAGAAGTTAATGAAACTGACATTGAAGAGCTTACAAATTGTATTAATAACCTCCATCTCATTACTTTCAGATACACATGCTCCTTCTACACATGGTCTAATAAGTAAATGGGACATAACAGGCTTTGTGCAGTTGAATAAGGACTTATGCAATCCTAAGTGGCTATATATTTATGAGGGTGCACATGCTCACTTGGGGGGATCGTATCAAATCACTCACCCATCCTCATTGATATCCAGTAGAACTGATCTCAGGGGAGAACTCCTTTTAGGTTTTATAACATGTGGACTAAAGAAAATACAAGTAAAAAACTGTACGCTATTGTTAACAAACTTAAGTAGTTGAATAACCTGTAAAACAATTAAATAATCAAGTCTGTTGCCATTAGTGATAGGATCAAATAAGCTAAATGTGTTTGGAAAATTCTAATACAGTATGACATTAAATCCTTTATACATAGGAGATTGAGCTACTAAAAACATATAGACGCCTCTCTAAATGTGAGGAGAGTTATTATCATAAAAAAGCAAGAACTTAGTTGCTAACCCTTGGTGATGGAAATACTAGATATTTCTATGAAGTGGTTTAAGGGAGAAAACAAGAAAATTAGATTCACTCATTTACTAATGATCAAGGCAATAGTTACACAGATTAGAGAGGGATCTTTGACATTTTCCATGACTTCTTCACTCAATTATTGGATAGTGCTATCCTTTCCTCTACTCAATTTGATTCTACTATGATCTCTATGGGACTTAAACCGAAGGCTGATGTAACACCTCAATTTTTACTACCGAAATTTTTGTTTTTACAATAGAAGTAGATAAGCAAAATATTGGGGTTACTATTGTAATTAACATAAGTATGGTTTATTCAACTATCCTTACATTAATCACAAGGCTAAAAAATTTATAGTAACGCAAGGAAATTTGAAACAAAAGAAACATTTATAATACAATAATGAATTTGGAGTTTTAACTCTAAGTTACAATGCATAAAATACAAAAGAAGGGAATACCATGGATCATATCCGATTAAATACATCTACTGGATAACATTACTCTTCACTCAACCCTAGTACAGATGAAATCACACATCCCCACATAAGGAATAATAAGTAGTATAATCATCTAGCTGATCTTTTGAGACTCGCACATAAGAATTAAAGTCTCCTACTCATGGAAATGAACAACACCCACAAAACAAATGGTTAGTACACTACGTACTGAGTAAGGGAACAATACTATCGAAATAGGGTTACATCGAGCACATGCTTTCACATCAGGTAATAAGTGAATAACTAAATAAATGAAACATCTTATAAGATAGAAAATGATCAAACTCTCTTTATTAAGTATAATCCATTCATTATATATATATATATATATATGCTGAGTGTAGGTACCCCACTATTCTTAAACTCATGGAATGGTTTGAAACACCTTCTCAAGGACAACACACTTGAGTCATTATTATCATTTAGTGGAACGGATATGAAAACATCACCTTCTTCGGACAAATGCTCTCAAACTACTATTCTCCTCGGTGAAAAGGGACATATACACAAAACGATACTTGGTCCAAACTCATGTACTCTTCCACTTTAAATTATGAGTATCCTTTCCATAGATTATACTATTATGTTTTTATTTCACGATGAGTAGGGGCCTTACTATTATTAATTTGGTGGACCATAATGAAGCACCTTCTTGGAAAAAATGATCCTGTGCCACTATTCTTTTCGGTGAAATAGAGATTAAAAACATAATCTTCTAGGAGAAAAATGCTCTCAATCTAGTATTCTCCCTAGTGGAATGGGAATACATACATACATACATATATAAATAGATCATCTTGGCCTTATTCATATGCTATTTCACTTTAAGTGATTAGTATCTTATTCAAGATTGATTCTCAGGCATCGAACACATTAAAGTAGATACATATATAACACAGGTCAAAGTTCACACATCTTTTCAAACCCTAATTACACACCCTTAGCATTTATTTTCCTATATTAATTATTCCACACAACTTATATTATACCATTTCCAAATATCATCATTATTATCATACCCAAAATGTACGGTCTAGTTCCCATGTTATACACATACCTTAATAATCTTATTCTAGGTCTTACTCACAGAAATCTCCAAAACCCTTATTCCATAGATTTTTCATCATCCCTCTCATGAAATTTAAAGTATTACTAATTCCTATAGATAACCTCATAAGGTCAAACATTAATAACATATTTAGAATATGACTAACATCTATAATTACACATAGAATAACAATATTATCATTATAAGAGATTATGCCCCAAACTAACCATTAATTCATTTAAGGACACCAAAACAATAATAATACTTCCAAGCATTCTTTATGATATCACTATCATATTTTAATCCACCTAACACATAAAATACTAAGATTGCCTTATTACCCCATAATAACCAAATTACCCTTAAGCATAAATATTAACCTTTATTTTATAAATTATTATACCTTCCATATACATTATTTTCCAAATCCACAAATTACCCTTATACCTCAAGAATATACTTAGGCCCACTTATCAAGTTCATTTAACCTATACTTCATGCCATAAGATAAACTTCTACAAATATGACATTATCACAACAAAATCATAATGGTATCTCTTACCCATTCTCACTTCCTTCTAATATAATATTTATATCATTAAAAAATATCATGATCAACATATCTTACATCATACACCAATAATATTATAAAAAACACACATAACCATACAAGCAAATAATACAAAACCCTAAACATCGGATAATATCCATACTAACTAGGACACTAGATTTTAGCATGAAAATTCTAGACTTCTTGCTCATAAGCTACTGAAATACCACCTACAAAAGGTAATAAAATTCATGGTTAGGCTCGAAGAGTTTAACCAAAGGAGAAATTAAGGTAAAGAGGGTAAAAATGGAAGCTTAGGATGTGTGGATGTGTAGTATAATGTGTGGTGGAGTTATGAAAAAAAATTGGTGGTGCTTGGACAAGGTTTGGGGGTAAAAATAGTGGTGCATGACAAAAAATGGGAGGCTATACAACTATGCTACGGGTTGTGCACATCCAAGTCGAGAGGAAGAATCGTGTATGGCTAGGGGTGTGAAGTGGTATGGTTGTGCTTAATCATTGGGCAACACAGGTCACAAGTTGAACAAAGGTGCACATGCATGCGTTTGGGCTGTGCGCGGGTGTGCAAGGGTGCATAGGCATGCGATAGAAAATTTTAGTGTTCCACGAACATGTTTGAGGTCGTGCGTAGGCCGTGTGCTTTGTAAAAATGCGATAGATGAGAGAAAGAAGAAGGTAAAAGACGCAGTGGTCAGTAGTGATGGTTGAAAACAGTGTTGGGGAAGGTTGGGGTAACCTTAGTAGTCAATCCACCAACCAAAGGATGGAAAATGGTGGTTGTGGTGGTATACAGTGGTGGATATGGTGGTGCACATGCCAAAAATAGGGGAAAAAAGGAGGCAGAAGGAGAAAAAAGATAAGGAAGAAATGAGAAAGAAGAGGGAGCTTGGAAAGTGGCTTTTTGACACAAAATGATAAAGTGGAGGCCAAAATAAAGAGGAAGAAGGGAGAGTGTGTAGGCATGTATGTGTGTGTGGAGTGAATTAGGGAAAAGAAAAAAAAGAGACAGATGAGGGAGGTGTGTGAGGAGCATGAGGGATGATAGGGAAAAAGATGGTTGAGTGTTGGGAACAATGGTAGGTGATAGGGATGGTTGTGTGTAGGTTGTGTAAAGATAAGAGGAGGAGTAATAAGAAGAAGAAGAAGAAGAAGAAGAAGAAGAAGAAGAAGAAGAAGAAGAAGAAGAAGAAGAAGAAGAAGAAGAAGAAGAAGAGTGGCAGGGTGTGTGTGTGTGCAGGTCTGTAGAGATGGAAGAAGAAAAAGAAGAATAATAAAGGTGATGGATGATGGATGAGGGTGCAAAGGTAAGAGTGATGGTTGATGCAAGTTACAGAAACTAAAGTCAAGCTTTACGGTAAGTTAACGGGAGAAAATAGAAGAAACGGAGAAAGAAAAAGGAAAAATAGAAAGGGTTAGGGGATTAGTTTAGATAGTTTTATATTAGCCAAAAGTAATTAAGATTAGCAATAATTTTAGTAAGTTTGATTTTGGTTTATGAATTATGATTTATTCGAGTTAAGGTTTCAGATTCGGTTAAAGTTTTAGGATTAAGAACTTGGGTTGGGGCTAAAACAAGGTTTCCTGAGATTATAATCAAATTAGGGTGCTAATGACATGGGATTAGGCTAAACAAAATTTTGGGGTATTACAGTTGAACATCGACATAAACTCCTAGCCCCTATTGAGATCAAGGAGACTAAAAGGTAGTTTTCTCTTTAGCTAATGGGAAATCCCTAAGACCGAATGGATATAACTCATCCTTTTTTAAGCATTGTTGGTACATCATAAGTAGAGATGCACATATGATAATCAATTAGTTCTTTGCTACTTTTTCCCTACCTAATTCAATGAATGTTACTACCCTAAATCTTATTGTTAAAGTTCCTAATGCCACAGATCTTGAAGATTATCGCTTAATTGCTTCTTGTAAGGCATTGCACAAAATTATTGCCACAACTCTTACTCGTAGACTCCATGAGTAATGCCACACCTGATTGGTGAGGCACAAGACAATTTGTGAAAGGTAAATTCATCAATGATAATATTTTTTTTAGCTATTGAGTTAATTAAGGGGTACAACCAAATAATAACTCCCTAATAATCATGCTAAAGCTTGATATGAAGAAATCTTGTGATTCTATACAATAGGGTTGCCTTGAAAACATTCTCTATTCCATTCACTTTCCTATTGGTTTTGTGAAGCTTATTATGACGTGTTAAAAAAACCAGTTATTTCATTAAATTTAATGGGATTTTCATCTTCTTTTCCCAGGAAAGATAGGTATAAGATGGGGTGATCCCCTATCTCCCTATCCTTATATATTGATTATGGAAATTCTTGAATCATATCCTTTTCTAGCCTTTGAGTTAATCCTGACTTCTCAGCACACCCAAAATGCAAAGAATTGAAGCTTTTGATTTTGATGTTTGTAGACGACTTGCTCTTTTTTTATTTTTTGGGCAAATGTCTGTTTTTCTTCAATTAAAGCAATCCTTGAAGTATTCTATAACTTTTCAGCTATTTCAGTATTAACTTTGAATGCTTTTAAAAATAGTATCAACTTTGAAGGTTCTTGCTTTAAATAACTAAAGGAAGAAATTCATGAGCATTTTCGCATACCTGAGGGTGCACTATTTTTCTCTTATCTAGGAGTTTCACTCAATGGTAAATTTCTATCCAAACAACAATATAAGCCTTTGATTGACAAGCTTACAACTACACTGACATCTTATCATGCCATACTCCTAATCTATGTAGGTTGCATTTAGCTCATACGACAAGTCTTCTTTAGTCTTCAGTTCTATTTGTCTTGGTCTTTCCTTTTCCTAAACACATTTTCTTGAAGATTGATGCTATTTTTATAAAATTTCTTTGGCATGGGATTTCAGATAAAGCCAAATTAACATTAGTGTCATGGAAGAAAACTTGTATGCCTAAGAAAGAGGGAGGTTTGGGTATTATAAGTATTGAGTAGGGGAATAAATCAACAATATGTAAGCTCTATTGGCATTTGGCCTCCAAGAAAGGCCTACTATAGGGGAGATATATTCATGTTCATTATCTCAAGATAGATGACATCTGGATGGTGAGAATCAAAACCACAGCTTCTCTGGATTATGAACAAACTACCAAATTTCAGAGATTTATGCAGAGTTGATAATACCTTAGGGCCCCCTTCAACTTTTATGGAAGGAAATACATTTTTCACATCTAAGATGTACGAATTCATAAGACCTCATGATCCTCCTATCACCTGGTATTTTGCAGTTTGGGTATCATACACGTTGCTTAGACATTCCTTTACACTATGACTTACTGTTATGGAAAGACTAAAAAATAAGGACAAACTTCAACTAAATTATATTTGTTTGCTATGCAATGAACACTAAGATACTCATATGCATCTCTTATTTGATTGTAGCTTCACAAAGAAAATTTGGTTACCACCACCCCAAAAGCTAGGATGCAGCTAAAACCAATCATATTGGAACCTGTTTCTCTAATGGACCATCACCAACATTATAAAGTTACCGATTTGAGCTTTACTTGCTGTAGTGATGTACCACATATGGAGGGATCAAAGTAGAATGATTTTTTTTACAAGTGAGATTAGTATTACCACAAACATTAAGAAGCATATCTTTGCTGAAATGGTAGGAATGATGATCGAGTTCTAAGACTGCGAGCCATTTAGAAAGTTAATGAATTGGATTGATTCTCTTGTTTGAGTAGAATTGTTTTTAATGTTATATCTTAATGATTTGAGATAAGAATGTAATTTATCAAAATACACACTTTACTTACCAAAAATTGGGGGATAGATTGTTAATCTCTGACCATATTAGAGGATTATCTGTACAATTATCTCCTAAGCTCACTCGACGAAGCTCCCAATTCGTTAATGTTATCTAGTCGTTCGTGTGGGTGCAGCCAGTCGCATGGTTAAAAGAGTAATAACCCAAGCTGCTTAAGTAGACAGTCCATGCAACCGAGCCCACGTTATGAGCAGACAACGTATTTTGTGAGCCCAAGCCCATCTTATCTGCAAAATGTACACGTGTTAACTATGCGCAACGCCCGTTGGATTTCAGTCACCAAACAGGCAAACACCATTGGACAGACTTTTCACCTTTAAAAACCATTTATTGTTATTATTGGCGCACGCAACGCTAGCAGTTAAGCATTGTCGCATAAGCCCCATATGAACATTCTGACGACACCGTATATTTGAGGCTGAATGCTTAAAAAAATCGGATCCATTAATTTCCATATCCATTACCATTAGTCTGTTCTCACCTTGACCAACAGAAGTCTGCTCTCCGCTCACGGCTTGCTGCTGTTCTCTGAGAGAAGAACGGAGGACGGGTGGAGTACAGGGATTTTGAAATGGTGGAGATTGGAGGAAAAAAGTTGGGAAAAGTAGTAGGAGGCTTCGGCCGAAATGGATTAGGACAAGTGTTAGTCGCCGTCGCCGCTGCTTTTTTCGTCCGTTTGTTCTCCGGTCCAGGTCCGGCCTTACTGCTGGAGAATGATGTCGAAGAGAAGAATGATCAAAGTGGAGAATACGATGATGAAGAAGAGGTTCCGGCCGACGGGAAAGTCTTTCCAGTGTCTATTCGTTGGCGGAACATCACTTGCTCATTATCTGACAAGTCCTCGAAAGCTGTGAGTCAGTCAGTTTAACGTCGTTTATAATTTTTGTTGCATAAGTATGGTTTTGTCAAAATTGCCTCTCGGTCATGCTATCAGCGTGCGTACTAAACTTGACTGATAACAGTTTCTCATCACTTTGTTAGTTATTCGTTAGCTGACGAATAGTACGACATGCTAAGGCTGATTCTTGTTTACTTTATTTTTATAACTTGTACTTTGTCATAAATTTCGTATAAGAGTCACCTGCTTGAGCAACATTTGTTGCTCTCCCTTGTTCGTTAACCTTCTTTGACATTGTAAGTTGGTGTTTAGTCGTTTTTTGTTAAACTTCGTGTTTCTACTGAATTCAACAAGAAACATATTTAGATGACCTTGAGAATTGTTAATACGCACGAAGGCGTTTCGTTTTACAGTGATGCTTATTTGAACGACAATTAACGAATCAAAGGGTGACTTTGTGGTGAAAGCTTTTTGAAATGAGTACTATATCGTAGGAAAATTATTTGTCTTGTGCAGACTTATATTGAACAACCAAACCTAGGTATCTTGTACTGCAACTCGTAGCATTAAACGGTACAGTCCATGCATGTTAGTGGAAAAGCGGTAACACTTGATAGATGTTTGTTATTTAGGTACGATTTCTCTTAAACAATATAAGTGGAGAGGCCAGACCTGGGAGATTTCTGGCAATAATGGGCCCGTCAGGGTCGGGGAAGACGACATTGCTCAATGTTTTAGCTGGCCAACTTGCAGCATCACCTCGGTTGCATTTGTCTGGTCTTCTGGAGGTCAATGGACAACATGCATCAAAGAGACCTCATAAGTATGTTGAAACTTGATAGTATCTTTTTTTTTTCCTAGCAAAAAGATCGGGTCCATTTTAGTTGTTAATAATTATCTCATTTTTCTCATGATTGCACCTGAATTTTCTGTTGTAGATTTGCTTATGTGAGGCAGGAGGACTTGTTCTTCTCACAACTGACGGTGCGTGAAACATTGTCTCTTGCTGCTGAACTTCAGCTTCCACAAACAGCATCAGGAGAAGCAAGAGCTGAATATGTGAACAATCTGTTGTTTAAGTTGGGTTTGGTAAGGGTGTCTTGCTCTTTATTTCAGAACAGTGGATATGAACATTTTCAAGTATGCTATCATCTGGATTTCGTTCACAGGTGTACATTCTTTCAGAGTTGTTTCTGAACATTTTTGGGCGGATATAGAACCTTTCTGACTCTGTATCACATTGCAAACATTTTTTTTCTTCCTTTTAATTTGTCAATTATTTATATGTGCAGTGAAAATTATTGAAGGTCTGAATATCTGAGAAATTGTGTTGCTTCACCATAGCTCTAATTCTTACCCAATATGAATTTTAATTTGGGACGTCTTGTCATAATTTTTTTTTCCTTTGCTTCTGTTGACCTCAATTCTTCTATAGGTCAGTTGTGCGGATTCGGTTGTTGGTGATGCAAAAGTGCGTGGTATCAGTGGTGGTGAAAAGAAAAGACTATCATTGGCATGTGAATTAATTGCTAGCCCCTCCGTCATATTTGCAGATGAGCCTACCACCGGTAATTGTCAATGGCTTTTCCTTCTTAAATCTTTATAATTGCATTCCATATGACATATTCAGGTTATCCATAAATCAATGTTGCAACTTCTGTGAATAAGTAAAATCTGAACAGTTGATGTTTCCATTTATCTTAAAACCTTCTTCCGACCTTTATCAAAGTAGTGACTTAGTCTGTTTGGAGACTTTGGAAACATAGACCAGTTTGTTATATGTCCCTATTGATCATTAGTATTTGGTTTCAACATGTCTTATACAGTAGGGTTGTCAACGAGGTGAATCGAGTCGAACCGCCATTGTTCAAGCTCTGGCTTGCATTTTGACCGGTCATATTTAGAGCTGGATCATGAGTCATTGAGTTGTATCAATGTGTAAACAAGCTGAGTTGAACTGGCTCATGAGTCATTGAGTTGCATCAATTTGTTCCACTATAAGTTTGATTATTCACTCAATTTATAATACATAAATATTTTTTTATTGAACTTAAGATTATAATAAGATATCTCATATTTTTATCCTCGATCAACTATTCTATATGTAACTTACTGCTTAGTTTGGGACTAATTGCTGCGAATAAATACATAATCATTACTTATGTATATCTCATACAAACATCAAAATGAGCCTGAATTGAGCTTTAGAGAATCATCAATCGAGCTTCTATGATGATATAAAGAAGCTGAACCTACCTAGGCTAAAAATTAGACTTAAACTCGGCTTGTTTAATTAAATGAACGTATTAAACTGTGCTTTTATTGAGAGGAATCGAGTTGGTTTGCAAGGCTGTTTGACTCTTTAATAGCCCTATTATATAGTGTTAGGTAATTGTGGTCCTGTGAAGGTAATTTGACTGTTTTCAAGAGTATGGCCCAGTCGTAAAGGAGCATGAAATTTTATAAGTTACAATTAAAACTGAGAATTGAATTGCTGGTTTGATGATTGGATTGTTTGATAGGTGGTTCTTATGCAATCAAACTGTTTGTGGTTTTATAATAATATCTAATGCGGTGAGTGAATCAGTCATGCCCCGGTGTCCAACTCCTCAATAACTGTATTTGTTTGATCTTGTGTTCTATTAGCACAGTGTCTGAGCTGAAGTTTGAGCACCATGGGTTGTGTATGGCTTATATGCCCTGCACTCTGTAGATGGGAAGTCAAATGGCATATTTTTATTCACAGACGCTGTTTCTAAAATTAGTCAGACTCGTACTTGTGTCAATCTCTGAATATGTTTTCATAGTTTTCTTCTCCTTTATCACCATGATAGCTAATGTGATATGCTGATCTGACATTGTTTGATGGTCCCATTAAGCTATTATCATATCTGGCTTTTCTTGTTTATTGTGTTTACTTTTGGATTTCTAGGGCTTGATGCCTTCCAGGCAGAAAAAGTAATGGAGACTTTCAGTCAACTTGCACAAGATGGTCATACTGTGATATGCTCTATTACACCAGCCGAGAAGTTCAATTTACTACAAATTTGATGACATTGTTCTGCTGTCAGAAGGTTCACTGATATACACTGGTCCAGCAAAGGACGAAGCACTGTCATACTTTGCAAGATATGGGTTTGTAGCTGAATCTTACTCTAAGAAATTTCTATCTGCTTCTAGTCCAGCTGTCATCGTGAACTTCAGCTGGAAAGTATTTTTATTTCTCAAGCCATAGAATCAGGAAGTTCCAGAAAGGGCTATAAATGAGCCAAACTTAGCAAGTTCAATTTGATTTCTAACTTGACATACTCTAATTCAACAAAATTATAAAATGTATTTTTTTGAAAAAATATATTAGTTCCTTTGAGATGGAGTATAATCTAGAATGTTCAATTTACTAATATTTCCCTGATCAAGGGGAAATATTAGGAAATAAGAAGTGTTGGGTATGATGCCCTAGATGAAGTCTAAGTAATAGGCTAGCACAAAAAATTAATGTGAATGATGGCTTAGGAAGTGCTGGGAGGAGGAGAAGAAATGCATGAAGAAAGTCATATGATAAAATTAAACTCAAGGGTTGTGGTTAGACATTTACTGAATTGAGCATGAAGGAAAGATATCTATCATTGCCAACTCTATAATAAAAAACAAAATTTGTGATCAAGGAAAAAAAAATTGTTCTTTCTGTCTAAAATTTGAGCCTAAAATGGGAAGTGCTGGATAATATCTATATCTATAAAGATGCTTACAAAGACAAGTTGTTGCAAAAGCGTAGAAGAGCATTATTTAAGACATGTATATGTTGTGTGGTTCGTTATGAGCATGTGTATGCCTTTGCCAATGACAAATCAAAGTTTTTGATCCATAAAAGATTCTATATTTGATTCTAAGTAAGAATGTATAAACTAGTTGTTGGTAGTTTCCTTGCAATTACTCGGTTTTCAAATTTCTTTTTTTATACTAGATTTTTTAGCTATGAAATGCATGGGTGAACACAAACAAGTAGAAAAATACCATGGAATAAAACATTGGCCATTAGACTGATAATCTCCGATGTATGTTGGATTTTTAGCCCGTTGATACGTAAAATGTCAGTATGCGGCGCAGTAATGAAATCACGTATTTATTAGCCAATATGATATGTTTTAGTCAATATATGCTAATATTCTATTGATATTTGCCAATATTTAATAAAATTTATTGATATTTGTTGTGGGAAAAAAAACTTATAGTGCAACATATGAAATATCATGTGTAACACTCCAAGACCACAATGCTACAATTGTGATTCTGACCTTGGTTTTATTGCCTACCTTAAACCTTTATATTTTAGCCTAATGTACCATATAACCTTCATCAAACTTGTGTTGTACCATATAATTTGGTATTTTACTTTCAACAAATATATGTCCCTTCTATCCAAATTATACTAGGTGTTAAATATTTTAAAATCGTCCTATTACACCCTCCATCTTCTTCATTATCTCCTTTTATATGATCTCTCTCTCTTTCTCTTTATATATATATATATATATATCTTCATCTTCTTCATCATGTGTTCATCTTCTCCATTAAAGCCTCTTTCATCATTCTACCCAAAAATCATCATCTCTATTGCTCACCATCCATCCAATCTCTCTACCCTTCATTGCTACGATATGAACCTCACTATTTATCTTTATTTTAAATAAAACAACCATAAATTGGTCATGGCATACACCAGAATATGTTGGTGGCACGAGCCCCCTTGCCAAGTCCTCTTGTTGACTCCTTGTTGCCAAAAAGCTGATAAAGGTTACTATTGTTTAGCAATCATTTAGTATATCATCAATCCTTCCTTACTGTTTAGTATCTTTGTATCTAGTTTATTTAATTATGTTAGAGGTGCTGATTGTTTAGATATTATTCTCTTAAGATTAGGAAGTTCTTTGCTTACTATCTTTTAGAAAGGGCTAAGCCCATAGATTGTATTAGGGTGTAAATAAGCATATGCCCTAATGCTAAATTTTTGCAATTGAGAGAATTAACAAATTAGTTAATTCCCTTGTTCTCTCATGCACACATTGTTCAACCTCTCTCTAGGTCAACTCCACTGTTCAGTCTGTTCCCCATTCCCTCTCTTCCACTCGTCATTCCTTCATCTACTTCTCTCTCAAATCCTCTTAATTAAGCCCCTCTTTAGTCCAATTGATTAATATGGCTCTAGACATATTAAGTGCAACAAGAGCCAATCCAGAAATCAATCCTGAGTTCGAGCTAAACCAAGAAGTCAGATCTAGGTTTAATTACAGAACTGAGTCAATGAATTAAAGAAAATAATAATCAAGACCATATTATTTGGATATGGTATTTCTTTTAGAGAGTGAAAACTGCAATTAGTAATACCATTCAAATATCAACAACAAAAAATAGGATTTCAGGGAGTGTAAATTGTGAAGTTCCACTATCCAGAGTTAAGAATCATACTCAACAACCAGTTTTTGTTGATAATATACTAGGTGAAGCTTGTAATGCTTTGATTTGCAAAGATGAAGCTAATGTGAGTTGTGAGATTGAATTGATGGTTGGGGGTAGGGCTAAATGAGGTGGGCTGAGCCGAACACCCTAGGTTTGAGCTCAGCTCATTTAACGAAAGGAGGGTGTTTGGCTTGACTTGTTTAATGAAAGGAGCTTAAAATAAGACTCAAGCTTGACTCATCTAACTAAACGAACGAGCGGGCTTTTAACCATGCTAGTCGAGTTCACGAGCCAAAGCCATAAAATAAATCGAGTTTCATATTTTTGGGCTCGGCTCATTTAACTAAACGAACGAGCCGAGCCGAATACTAAGCCAGCTCATCTCATTTATAGCCCTAGTTGGGGGTGATAATTCTGAATTAGATATGAGCTAAAAAGTTTTTTGATAATGAAAATAGATTCAGCAATAAGCCATTGGAGTTTAACACTGCTATTTTAATTGCAAATTTCAAATTGGCCCTCAATTATTCTGCCAATAAGGAAGATGATGAAGATGAAGGGAGTGGGAAGACATGGCTTTGCATTTATGTTCCTTTCTTTATTGTTTTGTATTTTTGATAAATAATTTATACTTTTTATTTTTAATAACTTCTGATGTTGTTATGAGTATAAATTTTGTGGAGATTAAGGAGATGAAATTGGATGAAGAATCTAAAGAATGGGTAGGTCATAGGTGGTGTTTGTTCAAAAGGTATTTTGGTCCAATTATGTCAAAATATTATTTAAATTTTATAAAGATAATTACCACACCATGAAATTTGATGAACAAACTGATGGAAAGGCAGGTTGTGCAATAAAAGAAAAATATGGGGTTATGTGGTCTATATTCCCCTTCTCATGATGTTTCATCTCTCTAAATGTCCAACTGCAATTATCATGGTTTGATAATGCAGTAATTCTGGCTTGATTAGATCACATCATATTTCCTAATTGCTTGTTTCTTCATTGTGTTAGGATAAACAGCCTTATGTTCTAAGTCAGTCATTATTTTTTGTAGTTGTGTTTTGTAAGGTATATTTTTCTCTGATCGCAAAAGTGCAAATTTATCTACAGAAGAATAAAAAAATTTCTCTGAAATCTATATGTTTATTAATGGAGCACGTTAAGTTACTTGTATAAACTTTTTCCTTGCCTTACCCATTCTTTTTCATTTTTTTGTGGTTCATTGCAAACTGAGTTTATAATGATTCATTTGACAGGTACATCTGCCCAGATCATATGAACCCTGCTGAATTTTTGGCTGACCTGATATCAATTGACTATAGTTCATCTGAAAGCGTTTCCAGCTCACAGAAAAGGATAGATGGCCTTGTTGAGTCATTTTCTCTGCAGAATTCTGTTCTCTATGCGACTCCACTTGTCCATAAGGATATTTCAGCTAAATGCATGAAGGTACGTACTACCAAGAGGAAGGGATGCTGGTGGACGCAATTCTGCTTGCTCTTCAAGCGTGCATGGATGCAGGTATTTCAATTTGATCGGCCTTTTTGTCTTCCTTTTTATCTCCCTTTCAATTTCTGTTAGGCTTTCATCATTGTTTTTTAACTTGCTTACATAGATGAATGTCATCAACATCATAATTTTGGGACCTTTCTGCTGACTTGTTTAGTTGGTCACATTAGGTAATTTAGATGGTTCCATTTACATTAATTATTGATAGCATCTCACAGCAATCACATTGCTTCCATATACAATTATGATGATTCAGACTGTCTTGCTTGTTACAATGCGTCAATGTTCATATCATAACAATGAATATGGTTTATGTCATTGTCATAGAATGTGCTATTGGTTGTTGAGTGTTCAGTGATAGGAATTGCTTCGTTGGTTTGTCACACAAATTCTTGCCTTAGTGCTCCTTATAATTATAATTGTCCAGTTATTCTAACACTTCTAATGTATTAGGCATCTCGAGATGGGCCAACAAACAAAGTCAGGGCTAGAATGTCAATTGCATCTGCAATTATTTTTGGTTCAGTTTTCTGGAGAATGGGAAGGACTCAGACATCCATCCAGGACAGGATGGGATTGCTTCAGGTATAAAATCTGCTGCAATTGATTACTTGGAATCTTGTGCTTATGTGCTAACTGCATTGCATGTATGTGTTTGCTTTTGAGATACCTAAGATACCCTAAACTTAGAGAGGAATTCAGATGCTGGTTGCTGAATCTCAATTATATCTTGCCATAATAACACTTGACTTCCTTTCACTTCTCAATATAGAGAAAGGCATGGCTGCATGAGTCAAACAAATATAGTTGATCGATGAGAACTTTGATTATGTTTATGTTGTAATCTCCGCATCTATGTTGTGAAGAGGTACGTGGAAGATGTGTAGAAGCCTGCCATCTATCATGTTCAGTTATTCTTAAGATCATCCTATTGCATTGAGAAGCCAACCTCTTGTCTGATAAGAAATATCCAGCTGATGTATGGTCAGATGGAATCATGATAGTCCAGAGGCAAATTTGCATCCCCCCAAGCAATGTACTCCTTTGGATGCCCTTTTCCTTCTGATAATGAGTTGTTGTTGCATAGTTGAAAGTTCTCGTGTATTTTTGTGCCCCTCCCCCACTTATCACTCTATTCCCCCCTCCACTCGTCGGTCCTCAATTTTTTTCTAGGACTTTTGGGCTGTGGTAATGTTGGGTAAAATCTACTGGAGGTTTCTCACACAAATCCCAACAATTTTTTGAACGTTGATTAATAATAGGAGTACATAGGCCTATTTAAAGAAAAATGATATGAAACAATAAGTTTTAAAACAATATATGATAGTCATAGATCTTAAAGGTTAATAATAACATATAATAACAACTAATATTATATATTAGCAAATTTATGGTACTAGTAAAACTAATAAACTAATAAGGGTCTGCTTGGTAGCCATAATATCTCCATCTAATCATTCATTTTAGATCATAGGATGTATTATATTTTGTAAAAGTTCAAAATCATTCTTTTAAGATAATTTACTATAAAGTCTGAAAATGTTTTATTTTTATTAAGTTACATACCCTATAACTTCAAGATACATCACTTCATATTATCTTTATTTCAGCACTTAATCTACCAAAGCATAAACCTCAGATACTAGTAAAGATAATAGTCTATAAATCTAAGGTACTGACGAAAGCTCCTAATTTGTCCAAGCTTGTGAGTACACAAAGAGGCATATCCACATAGATGTAGGCCTTTCTTTCCCTGCTTAAAAAAGTGACTTGAACTGCAACTATGGGCCATACAGATTTGTTTAAAAAAAGTCCTACCTTGAACTGAATTGTGCAGGAGCTTTGTGGGACAATTTCTCTTGTTAATGATCAGCCTGGTTTCAGCAATATCGATTAAATCTTATAGTTACCAAAATTGGTAAAAGACATACAAATTGTTTAATTAATCTCATGCCTTTCAGAATTGCTTCTATCCAAAACTAGTGTTTCTGGGCATCAAAATCATAGAAGGAAAAGATAAAAGGACCACAATTGATAACAAAAACTATGTGGTAAACTTTATATCATAATTACGAGTGCTAATCTTCACTCCATAGTTAGAAGTGAAATGCGGTTGAGGAAAGGTGAGTTATGCGAACTATGAATGTGTATAGTAGTTTTTGCAGCAGAAGTAACGCGACGCCTAGATTTCTCAAGATTCTTATGCTTAGATCAACTTTTATCAAGGCAATAGGCATCCTAATCTAACAGGCAAGCTTGTTGAAGGGATCATCAATTTTATGACCAATTTTGTTGAACTAGCTTCAGTAATTGTGGAAAACATACAAGAGTGAAGTTTGGCACTACTATCCACGATACTATTGGTATTTTGGACTATGTTCTGTTTGGGGACCTTTTAATTACTTATGAAGCGTTTGGGTGTATGTGATGAAAACTAAGAATGAAGTGTTAGAAGAAGTTTAAGACTCAAACATACTAGAAAATCAAGAAGTTGTGATAAGACATTGGTTTTGTGTATAAATGTGAACCATTCTTGAAGTTCTGATGAGAAGAGGGTATTTTTTGACACTTTACCAATGCTAATACACCACAACAAAATGGTGTGGCAAACTTTATGAGTCAGACTTTACTTGAAATAATTTGCGGCATATGTTGCTTAATTTTGGGTTAAGTAAATGATTTTGGGTGAAGGATGGGACTTATTTATGCCATCTTATAAATTAGTTCCCATCTACTGTAGTTGGAGGCAAAAATTGCTAATGAATATTATGATTCCGTACATGTGCTTGGTATCACTGCCTATAATGAATATTGTGATTCCGTACATGTGCTTGGTATCACTGCCTATTACCATGTGAAGGAGTCTAAGTTGGATTCGAGAGTTGAAAAAGCATTGTTCATGGGTATTAGCTTTGACATAAAAGGATATTGTTGATGATATCATAGTTTGAGAAAAATGATTTTTTAGCACAGACATTACATTTATAGTCTTCCATGTTGGAAGAGGTAACGCTTGACAATAACAATAACTAATAGTGCAACATGTGGAGTTTGAAAAAACAGTTGATGACTTAGTTGATGAAACTTGTCCAATGGAAGAGGAATATGCCAAAAGAAAAAGGAGGAATTATCCAAATACCAACCAAGATCAATTGCACAAGACAGATCACATGAACCTTGCTCATTTTCTAGATATAATGGTGGCCTATGCATTCCCAGATCTAGATAATGATTCTTCTGCCTATAAAGTATTTTAGGTGTGGGACAGTGGGAGAGTGGAAGAAAGCAATGGATGATGAAATGAACAGTAAGAATCAAACTTGGGAGCTAGTTCAGCTATCAAAGAACAAGAAGACCACCAAACACAAAAAGGGTATTTGCAAAGAAGGAATAATTTCTTAATATGAATGACGTCCGCTACAAATCAAGATTGGTAGCAAAGTGCTATGCTAAAAAAGGTGTGGATTATGAAGTACTCTTGTTTGTTGTGAAGTAATCCTCCATTTGCATTTTGTTGTCATTGTAAGTTGAAATTGATTCGAAGCTAGTTCAACTTGATGTGAAAATCGTGTTTTTGCGTGTTGATTTTGAAACATGGTATCTATGTCCCAGTCTGAAGAATTTAAAGTTGTTGGAAAAGAAGATTGGATTTGTAAGCAAAAGAAATTGTTGTATAGTTAGTCACCAAGGCAATGATACAAGAAATTTGGTCATTTCATGATCAGGGAAAAAGGTATAGACGTAGAAAATTTAATCATTGTGAGCAGTCAAGCTTCGAGATGGATCTTTTGTTTCAAGTTGAGTGTAACATTGTCTCTACATAAGGGTGTGGAAGTTGAGCACATGCGGAAAGTATTGTATTCAAATGCAGTAGTAGCTTGATGTCTGCTATGGCGCGTAAAAGACCCGATATTTCACAAGCATATGCATGATCTTAGAACAGGATATTGGTAAGTAATGAAATGGATTCTACGGTGTCTTGTATTTGAATTGGGTTATACTCTTTGTTAGTATGTCGTGGGATATATTGATTTTGATAATGCAGGAGATATGAATAGGCTTTGATAAACCATGAGTTTTGTGTTCATTATGGCTAAAGCACTTGTGAGGTTTACTTTGTAGTCTATGGTGACTTCGTTTATGATAGAAGTTGAGTATATGGCTATTACATGGTGGCAAATGAGGCTATTTGGTTGCAAGGGTTGATGAATGACTTAGGAGTTTCTCAAATGTATGTTACCATATATTATGATAGTTGCAGTGCTATTCTGGCATGCACCCTGTGTAGGGCAAAAAAAGGCTGCCACCTTTTAGTATTATATAGCTAAATATTAATACCATTAAGGAGAATCTTTATTAATTGGTAATTTTATTATTTTGTTTTGATGCTTAGCTAGATATGTGGTTTTGTTTAAGATATTATTACATAAGATCTAGGAAGTTTGTTAATTCGTATCTTTAATAAGGGCCAAGCCCGTTGCTTGTGCTACGTATAAATAAGGCTTATGTCTTTAGTCATAATTTAGCAATTGGAGGATTAACAAATTAGTTAATCTTTGGTTCTTTCCCTCTCTCTAACCCACACTCTCTCTCTATCTCTCTCCATGTAGGTTGATTGACCTCCTCCCCAATCCCCTTTCTTCTACTCTTTAGCTCTCTCTAATACACTATTAAATCCTCTTAATTAACTCACACATTCAACTAATTCAAACACACTAAGCCTAACTAGAACAATACAAGAAATTGATCTTGAGTTTGAGTTCAACTAAGAACAGAGGATTTGATTTCAACGATGGAACTAAATCAAAGGTTAACTAACTAGGAACATACCATATTCACTTGGTAAAGAACCAAGTTTAGCATGCACGAATGAAGCATATCGATGTTGGGAGATAATTTGTGACAGGGTGTTTTAGTATTTCTAGTATTTTGCTACATATGATTGGTTCTATAAAGAAACTATTAGATAGATTGACAAAGGTGGTTATCCCAACCAAGTTCAAATAATGTTTGAACGTGGTAAGCATCTCCTAAGTTGAAGTTTGGAAAGCACCAACGATGTGGGACTTGTTGCCAAGATGTAGATTGTTTAATGTGGCTCAATTTCCCACATTGGTTAAGTGTGATTTAGTATGTAATTCTTGTGAGAACCATGAATTGTCTAATTAGCCATATAAATAATTATTTTGAGTTTAGGTGTAAAGGCATACTTAGGTAATAAAATTACAGTTGTAGTGTTGTGGTATTGGAGCATCAAGAAAGTTAAATTATGTGTCGTGGAGTGAATTTTTATTTTTATTTTACTCTATGCTCTAATTATTATTTCTTGAATAAAATAGTGCTTTATATTATATTAGAAACATGTAAATAAGTTATTATATGTTAAATTTAAACCTAAATTTACCTTGGTATGAAATAAAGATGAGTCATATGAGAAGGTAATAAATAACAATACTTTATTATAATTTAATGTTAACTCGGTTCAAGATATATATAATAACTTAATAAGAGGAAATTATGAAATTCTCAATAAATCACCGATTTATCAGTGATACTTTTTGATTTATTGGTGTTTTACCGGTAATTTATCATTTATTGGCTGATAAAGGGTGAAATTTTAAAACTTGGTAATTTCGTATCGCGGCTGATCCAAAACCCGCTAAATATCGGCCGCTACGCTGTAATGGCGACACTATTTGATTTTAAGACAAAACACATTAGTTGTGTTGGAGAACTATTATTAAATAGATTTTATTCAGGAATTATTTTAAGTTTTATATGGGAACCCCAAGTCGTAATAAAATTGATGTTGTTCAATGCTGGAGAGTTTTTAATTTTGTAAGAGGTGCTTGTAACATTTTTACCAAACCTGGCGTTCTTTATTTGCATTATTCGGCTTTGTATCTTGTTTAGTATTTCGTATTGTGATACTTGTTTTTACAATAATAGTATTCATTTGTTTGACATTATCCTTTGCACTATATTCGTGTGGGAAATTGTGGTGTTTTCCAACAGATTCTTTGTATGTTGAATAGTAACCAGTGCCAGCTAATCACATATATAGTTAGAGCGTGTATTTACTAATAAAATAGAAACCTAATTTCCTAGCAATATAATGAAGTAGATATGATTGAGTAATTGAACGGACTATCAATATGATTCTACTAGTGCCATTTAGGGCCCACAGAACTGAACATATTATTATTTATTAAAAAAGTCTAATTTACTATTCCACTATTTCTACCTGTAGCTTATTAGTTAATCAATAAATAAAAAACTGGTTATCTTATAAGGGATTTTCAGTACATCATTTTGTAAGAAAATAATCATAACATAGTTATCATATAGTGCATTTATATTTTGATAATTATATATTTTTTAAAAGAATTTATAAGGGTCTAATTTTTTAGTTTTAACACATGGCCTACAAACTGATTGAGATGCCTTAATGGTAACAAAATTTAGTGGTTAACTTAAAAGATGTCTATTTTTGACAAATTGGTTAATAAGTCTTTACCATAGACCTGAATCTCTTTTCATTCAATATAAATTCATGTTTGTTCTGTTGTGAGCAACTCTTCTTTCTTTAGGAAGCCCAACAGCCGCAATTATCCCAACATGTGGGTTTAAGGATTTGTCTTCCCCCCCCCCTTTAAGGCGCAACATCCATTAAGGTACATTGAGAGTGGGTCTAACTTTGATAAAGCTTTGCGTGGGATTAAGACTTTAAGGATGGAAATTGTTTCAGCCTCATTGAAAATTAGATGGATCAAATATGAAAGGGTCAACCTTTGTAGAGAATGGGCAACCAATACTTTTTGGGCAATATACAAAGCAAAAAACAAAGAAATAAATATCATTGCAGCATCTAATTGGTTTAGGTGACAATTCATATTCAATTGGGAAAGTTTAGGATGGCTTTTGACATAGGAAGGAGAAGAAGACATGGTTTCCCCTGATGTGCCAACAAGTCCAGTTTAAACATCAATTCATCTCTTGGCCTGCTTGCCATATTGCTCTCCTCACCTGAGAAAAAATGGTAAATTGAATATTACTGATGAGTGCGGTGTATGTTAGGATGCAAATGAAATGGTTATCAATTGATGGTTACTTGTCCTTTTTGCTCAAAGATGCTGGCAGGCTATCCTCACTTGGTTGGGATACTGAAGAGAATTTGATAACTGGAACCAGTTGCGCAGTTGGATGATTGTTCAGGGAAGAGGGAAATAGGGTAAAGGAGGGGTGCTGCGGGTGTGCAGGCATGTTGTAATGCTATGATCTATCATCTCTGGCCAAATAGAAACCCTTCTATCTTCCGATGATACCTTAGAGATTCATTAGAAGCGTTATTGTGAATTTGCTTACAGGGCTTTTGAATGGTGCTAAGGAAGCTAACTTTCGCACCGGCCTTAGTATGTTAGATTTCTTACCTAGTTTATGTTAGATTTGTGTAGTCAAAAGATTGATGTACGTATTTTCACATTTGGTATTAATGAAATTACAATTTGTTACCTAAAAAAGGGCACAAATATTGGAATAAATCGTTTTATCTCATCTCTTGAATACATTTTGCTGACTGAACACACTAGCTTCGGGTAATTACATAGTTACATCTACACTGGCAACGATAGTTGTGTTGAGTATTTTCGGGATTGATGATTAGCCAACAAATCAATACGAGTCTTTTCGAGTGTATTTTGTCCTTACTCACATGCTTTTCCGAAAACTTTGCAGTAAGTCGCCCATTTTTGGACTACTTTAAGCCAAATACACTTAATTGGAGATTTGTATAGGTAGTCTTATCAATCATTTTAAGTATCCACTTTTCACCACTAATTTGAGATATTACACAAGTGTTTCTGTTTTTTTAGTTATCTGATAATAATGAATAAAATTATGATGATGTGTAACTGAATCTCTTGTGCATGATAGAATGTGGACTAGCAGAAGCAAAGCCAATCCTTACATGAAACATGGATTATGCCTTAAATTTTAGAATTATTGATATTATGAAGTAAGCAGCAACCTTAGCATGATACGGAAGCATGTATTATGTGTCTCAACATTATTTTAAGAGTATTGATATATTTTTTTTCCATAATTCAAATTGAAGTCTCATATAATTATGTAGGTTTGACTATTTTGATATTCTATAGAACCTGGCCCATAACATGGAATAAAATATCATCCAATACATGATATATCTCTATTATATATTGGATTTTGGCATGTCAATATGCAATATGGCTGATGCATCACGCACATAATTAACCCCGATATTTCATTGATTTTTTTCAATAGTGAACAATATTTACTTATATCTATGGTGAAAATAAGTGATATAAAAACATGCCATGACAACCACAGCATATGAAATATCATCTTTGACATCTCAATTCTGCAATCATGATTTTGGTTTTAGTGGTTGCACATCATAACTTGGATTTAGTGCTTGTAAGAGCTGTATACACCCTGATCTGTGCGAGATGGAAAGACATGAAAATTGCTTCATGTAAAGTATAGTTTGTCCCTGTTCTAGGTTTGGTATAATGCAAATTGATGAAGAGGGATCATGATCTATTGAACTGTCTGGGGCCTTTCATATTGTGCTTCTAATTTGCGGTCATGTTCTTTTAATCCCATTAATTTGTTTCTTCACAAGTCTGCATATGGTTGTCTATACATACTCCAACAACTAATTTGATGACCCTCTATTAAAGTCTGTCATCTGCTGCTCTGTTCTAAGTATAGGTTGCTGCTATTAACACTGCCATGGCTGCATTAACGAAGACCGTTGGTGTTTTTCCAAAGGAGCGTTCTATTGTAGATAGAGAAAGGGCAAAGGGTTCTTATGCACTGGGTCCGTATCTTCTTTCAAAACTGCTAGCTGAAACTCCTGTCAGTGCAGCATTCCCACTAATGTTTGGTGCTGTTCTGTATCCCATGGCTCGTCTTCATCCTAGTATATCCAGGTGACGTTCTTCATCTGATAATGGAAATTGCATGGTAAACGCTTCCTTCAGAAATTGATATGCAATCTCAATCTTATCTCTGGAGATGAGAAATTAACCAGGGAGATACCGTTGATGCTCCTCTGTGTTGTGATTGGTCATACAACGTGCAGTTCTATCTTTGACATGTCTTCTTGTGTTCTATAATATGCATGTTGGGATGATGAGTGCTCCCAAGTCTTAAAATGACATAGACAGGCTGTTGGTGTTAGTGACTCCTATATTGTGTTCGCTGAAATTTCTGTTTGGAATGTCAAGTTTATAAGATGACCTGAATGCACTATTAACTGTAGATATTCTTCTTCATGAATTGAATTATATATGTGCTTAGGGTATATTATTTAGATTTGAATTGTTATCTGATAGTCACTATCAAAGGTCCCTTCTTTTTTGGATAGGGGATAGTACAATTCCATACTAATTGATAGAAGTTGTCAGCATTATCAAAGTATTTTTATTTTTTTTTTGGGGGTGGACTGCACAATTCTGTACCTGTCCATTTGATATTTATTTTTGATATAAGTTGTCAACATGATTTTGGGATAGTTTCCATATGAGTATGACTATGGACCCCAAAAGATCCTAATTTGACTTGATGGCTAAAGGTACCTTGCATTTTCCATTGAAGGAAAAGAAAAAAAAAATGCAAACTTCCTAACAATGTTTAACAATTGCCTCAAAACTGTTTGTGATCTATGACAAAACATGTGTTGCTTGTTGCAGTCTTGGCATGCTATTTGTAGTACAACTTTGTGTTTTTCCCAAAGGGGTAAGGACATGATCTGAGGATGAGGGCTGGACTGGCTGGTACTGCTTGTAGAAAAGCAGTTTATGAAGCTACATTACTCGTAGACGTGACTGATAATTTGGAGAATATCGGTTAGGCTTCACAAATGTGTCAAGCAAAGGTGAAATTAGAGGTGACAAATAGGTCATATGAGTTAGGTTTGTGTTGGGTCAAAATTATGTTTCCTATGCAATCAAGTCGGGTGTCCTCTAGGTCTGGGCTTAATTTGAGTAATAGTGATTTGGGTTGGATTGGTGTTGGGTCGGATCATTTGTGGTCAAGAAGAATATTGAGCAAGTTTGGGTTTAATCTATCGGGTTTCTTTGTGATCGGATTTGATTTGGGTCGACAGATTAATTTAGTTATATAGACTTTGGGATTGATCTAAGGATGTAAATGGGACAGATTTTATCTGACATATTTTATCCAACATATGCTTAAATGGAAATTGAGGATGGAAGAAAATACTAATTGGGTCTGGATACGGGTAAGGGATATCCATATCTTTACTCATACACGTATTTATATTCGTACCTGTTTACCTTATATACAATTACAAATTTATCTTTGATTTTGAAATAAATATAGTATAGTATGAAGGTTAAAATTATCATTTGGCTTGACTTTAAATTAGTTTATTTGTCGGGTAATGGATTTGTCTGTTGGATAATATCTGTTATCGGATAAATGGATTATCCGTCGAGTAACGAATATTCGACAAGTACAAATATAGATGTGTTAACGGATACTTGTTTGGATATGGTTTTTTTATCAGGTACAGATATAGGAATGGGCGTATCTGCTCCATTTTCATCCCTGCTCTGATCGAGTTTGGGCATTTGGGTCTACAAACTCCGAGTCGTATTAAATTTAGGTCAGGTTAATTTAGCTATTTTTTTTATTGAAATTGATTTATATTAATTTAATATAATTGATAAATTGAATTTTGTAATTTATTATTATTGTTATGCTTATTTTAGTAAATTTTATAATAATATAAATAATAACTAATTATTATATTAAAATATGTAGTAATAATAATAAGTCATTATTACTATTAATATTATTATTATAGTTCTTGTTATAAATATAATTATAAATATTATTATATACAATATTATAATTATTGTTTTGAATGTTATAATAATTATAAATAATTAGTGTTATTATTATCATATTTAGGAATATAATAATCACATTTTTTTATTATAAATGTAAATAAAACTTTTATTATTGTCATTATAATAATATATATTATAATTATTATATGTACAATTATAATTTTTATGTTAATAATAATAATAATAATAATAATAATAATAATAATATTAATAGAAATTTTTATGAATTAATTTGATTGACACTGCTGTAATGTTAAAATATAGTGAGAAGAATAGTTTCTTACTAGTTCTGTTTCATTGAATTTTATGAATAAAATAGTTTATTGATGTTTATATAGCAATTTATATGAAGTAAAATGTTATTTTTGTAGATTGAATTTAACTTTAGTTTAAAATTATGTCTAGGTATGGGTTGGATATTTTTGGATTGGGTAAGCTTATGTTGGAGGGTACGGGTTAGGTTCTTTTTGGGTTGGGTTATTTTGGTTTGGGTTATTTGGGTATGGTATCGGTTTAGCTAGATTCGGTTCAGTCTCAGATTGGTTGGGTTTAAAATTTTCGGGTCTAAATTGAACTTCGGGTCGGATAAGTTTTGTTAGGTCTAGGTGAAATCATTAAAGCTAGAGTTAGGCTCATGTTGAACCGATTCTGTTGTTGAGTCTTAGGACTGACTTTATGGTTTTGTATTTGGATACACTTCGCTTCCATATGACCCTGCTCTTGTTGACTGTGTGCTCATTTCCCATCAGTACCAACACCTATATGATGCAACTTTCTGAATGTAAATCAAGGGGTTGCTGTGTTTGTGTTTGGTATAAAATATTCATGTGTTTGGCATTCTATTTCTACCTCTCATTTCCGCCCATTTCTGCGACCACATTCAATGTTTTGATGCCAAATCTGACAGAAGCAATATGCACAAGAAGATTTCTTTTCCATCCTTGCATGTATTAAGATCACACAGGCAGCTTCCATGCCTCACAAGTCACAAGTCTCTTCTTTGCCATTAGAGGTCCGACATATTCTTTCTCTCTCACACCTAGTCGGCTTTAAATGAATATTACCATTATCATCTTTCTTGCATTTCCTAGTTAAAAATATTTTGTTGGAAGTTTATTTTTATTTTTTCAATCATATTTTATAGACACTTTATCATATCTCTTCATTAACTGAATTATAAGTTACGTTTCGTGTACTTAGGATGGAGATAGATGTGCATGAATGCGATATAGAACGAGGTTGTTTTGAGAGAAATGTGGGCTGATTGTTGCGCCCAGACACGGTTGTGGTATAGTCTAAAACTATTTTCCTCGTCTTATCTTATTTGCTTAGAATTAGTGTTGATGAAGATTAATAGCTTGTTTGGACCTTAAATTTTTTTTAAAATAAGTGATTATCTTGGATAACTACTTTTAATAAGTAGCTCCAAACAAGCACTAAATTAATTATTTGTTATAATAATAATAATATTATTATTATTAATGGCAATAATAATAGTTATTATTATAATTAATAATATTGATAATAATGGTTATAATTGTATTTATATTATTATTATATTTATGCAAATGCTCATAACTATGTTAATTTTAATATTCGTGCATATATTATGATAGTATTTATTTTGATAATTTAATATAAATATATGTAATTATAATTATAATTAAAAGTATAAAAATAATGACAAAAAATATTTATGATAATAATATTTATAATATATTTTTGTTTTCTTAATATTATTATTATAAATAATAATAGTATATTATCATTAAAAACATTTTATTATAATAATATTATTTATTATTATTAAATATAATTACTATAATTGGTAATATTATTATAAATATTATAATAATATAATGTTAATAATAATTATAATAATATAGATATCAATCCTATAATTTTAGTATTATTATTGTAAATATTATTATGATTCTTCTTATTGTTGAAATAATTTTTATAATAATTATAATGAATATATTGTATTAAATAAAGATAATAATATTTATAAATATTTATGATTTTCTTAATAATAATAGTAATATTTTCGTTAAAATAATTAAAAAATAATAATGTTATCATTACTATTATAATAATTATAATTATCATAATAATACCACTAATTATTATTAGAATAAAGATAATAATAATAATGATAAATGTTACTATAAATATATCATAAATTACTATATTGAAAGTAAGATGAGGAAAACAGGTCTAAGAAATTTAAAATCAAGTAAGAATGAGTCAAACATAGGTAGCTGGTGTGTGTGAGCATGATTGTGTCAGGGGCAACCCATTTTCTTTTTTCCTTTATTTTTCTTTTGGTAAGTAGTGAGTTTTTATTACTTCCAAATGAAATAAATACAATCACTATTCAAACAAAACTCAATTCAAGGGAAAACATCCACACCATTTCATCATAGCACCATCTCATCAATGCAGTTCATCCATCTTACATATTTATGATTCCTTCGTGTCAAATGTTGGCAGAGTTTATTTTGCGGCTTCAAATATCTTCATTTCTGAATTTTATATACATATATAATTTCAGATATTTTTTATTTTATTTTATTTTTCATTAAGTGCATGTCTAAAAGAGAGTTCAACACATCTAGATAGGGATTTGTGAGGATTAAGTGAATGTAATTCTTCGTCTTCCTTTTTTTTTTTTTTTTTGCGTTTCTTGATTATTGAGTTATAAATTGATCATATTTTTCCAATTCTTGATTCCCGGTATTCTCAATTCTTGTTCTTGATATTGATTGTTCTATCTATTCTCAACTTCTTTTGTAACAAACTAGTATATAAGTATTGAGATTGTGATAGTCTAGAACAACGATGATTGCCAAGTTTGATATTGAGAGGTTTGATCATTGTTTGAATTTTAAGATAATTAGTTTGAGGAGATCGATCTAAAGGTCGTGTCAAATAAATTATTTTAGCCATTGAATGACGTACTGCATGAGGTGACAAAGAAGGTGGTGACGTCCTTTGGCTTAAGTTTGAATCACTCTACATGATGAAGTTATGTAGTAATCATCTATTGTTGAAAAGCCAATTGCATCAAGTCAAGCTAGGTTAGAGGCAACTTCGACCTCATCTTGATGAATTTGACTATTATAGATTTATATAATATAGAAGTTAAATTGGATGATGAAGATTGACTATGAAATTGTTGTGCTCATTGTCCTCTTAGTATTTTAGAATACTATATTGTATGGTCGGTAAAAAAATTGACTCTTGAAGATATCAATATTGCCCTTGCTACATTGGAAATCAATTGAAAATTGACTTTTGAAGATACGAAGATTACCCTTGCCATATGATGGAGTGCTGAGGTAACAAATTAGGTAGTCACAAGGTTTGGGATTTTAGTAATGAGAGGAGATCCCAATACAAGGATCTTGAGACAAGAAGATATGAAGATTTTAATCCATGAACAATTTTTAATAATGTTACTTGTTATGCTTAATAGACGAAGGGCCATATTATTAAGTTTTAGCTAAATTTAAAGAAAGATGAAAACTTGACTAATGAATCATTTGAACAGTGGGATGCTCAAGTTGATAGTGATGGTGATGTTCTATTGGCCACAAGGAATTAATCCCAACACCGATAAATGTGGATCGGACTTTGGATGCTTTCATCATCCTTGTTGCACAAAAAATGATTCCTAACCTATAAGACTATTGGGAAGTTTTGATGGGTAATGATGTTGCTTGTTAAGTTATAGACAATGAAGATAAATATGTACAATGTCGTGGTTAGAATATTAACGACAGCTTTTCATATTCGTAAGATTGCTGGGTTCCTTTAGTAATAGCGGACAATGTTGTGTCATTGGAAACAGTGCAAGGAAGCATACTAAATTGTGGGCATGAAAAGGAAGGTTGGGAACGAATTCCGCCTTGACATTGAGTATGTAAAGCTTGGGTGTTCCATAATTATGGCAATTCAAGACACGGAGTGTAAAATAGAGCTCTTTGAGTGCAGTTTTGATCATGGCTAGGGTATTGTAATTATGGGATTTTGTGAGTGTGTTTGTCAAAGAGAAGTGGTTGAGCATATTGATAGATATAGGTATTACAAAGAAGACTCTTGATTATCTTGGAAGGTCTCTAAAGGTAGTTCATAGTACCTGCAGTCTTTCGTTGACTACTTTTATAGAAATGGGTTTAGTTTATTAAAAATAAGGATAAGGATGATAAGTTGGTCTTTCCAAATGCCAAAAGACCTTATTAGAGAAATAAATTGGTAGGCAAATAAAGCATCTTAATACTAATAATAGCCTTGAATTTGTTGAACAAGGCTTTACAATGTTTAAACGTGTCATTGTTAGAGAAGGCTTGTTATATGTAGGGGTGTTCAAATGGATCATAATGGTTTAATCCAACCCATATTATTTTAATCCATGTAATCCATGTGATCTATAGTTTAACCCATAGCGAGTAAATAATTAATAATTTTCAACCCAACCCATTGTAACCCATGGTTTAGGCTAGGTTACCGTGGGTTAATAAACAAATTTATCACCATATCTACCTTGATGTGGTAATTAGTTCCGGTTATTTACATATTTTTTTACGGGGTAGTTTTATGTCAGGTCGAGCTGTGTCATTTTGGGTTCGGTTTATTTCAAGTCATTTTATTGATTGGATCGGTTTAGGTCGTCGTAGACCTAGGTCGTACTGGGTTAATTTATTAGGTTGTGTCGAGTTAGGGTCTCTGGGTGAACTTAACTGGCCAGGTCAGGCTTGGGCCAAGCTAGTTTGGGTTTAGGTGATTTTAATATCGAATGGAGTTAGGTTGGGTCATGGTGGGTAAGGACGATGTTGGGTCTTTAGTGGGGCGGGCGTGGATGGAGTTAGGTTAAGGTGGACCGGAGTTGGGTTGGACTAGGTTAGGGTAGGGCTGAGTAAAGTCGCTTCAAGGTAGGACGGGGTTGGGCAGAGATGGCGGGGTGGCCTAAACAAAACAGTTTGTCCATGGTCTAACTAAAATGGGGTTGTTGTGGTGATGGTTTTGGTATACTAAAGCTAATATTTATTAACCCACGGTAACTCATGACAACTTGTGGGTTAACCTGTACTAATTCGTCTTAGTTTATAACCTACCGTGGGTTAAATGGTTAATTCATGTAAAATTTTGTAATATACCAACCCAACCTAACCCATAAACCTATTTTTATTGGTTGGGTTATATAAACCATGACTAACCCAACCCATTGAACTCCCTTAGTTATATTTTGTCATACATCATATTTGAAAAGGAATTTTGGCCTATAGACAACTTCATTGAACAAATCACCTAATAGGTATATTGGATCGAAGACTCTAATCATTCTAATACCCCGAGCTAATATGACCATATGGGGGCTACTTGATAGCTGCCTGATAGCATCCCAGGCCAAGCAATAAAATCACTGTCGCGATTGCAGTTGTAGTCGCGGTATTGGAGCGTCGCGAACAATATTTGATATGTTGCGGTTCTCGCGATGTGATTTTTTATTTTTTATTTCACAACAATATTAGCAAATACCAGTAAATATCGGTAAAATATAGGCAAATATTGGTCGACAACCGATATATCACAGATAAATACATGAAATTCTAAATCCGTCGCGTATCACCAATTTTGCGTATCGGCTAATTCAAAATCCTATAAATATCGGCCGATATTCCGTATCGGGATCGATATTTAATTGTATGTCCCAGGCCCACAAGGGTTGTAGAGGTTACTCTAGAGCGCTTTTGGATTGATTGGCTGACCCACAAATTAACAAGAGTCATTTTAGTGCAATTTATCCCCACTCACGTACTTTTAAGAATTTTTTAGAAATTTTTTAGATGGTCGTCTATCCTAAAAATTACTCCATGGCAAACATGTTTAAATGGGGAGTTCTTAAAACGGAATTACGAAAAGAATGGTCTACCATATTGATATAAGTAGTCTTATCAATCTTTATAGCGCTTCACTTAATTTGGGGTATTACAATCATGGTGTGGTAAGCTCATTGATTATTTTGATTTGTAAATATCTTAGTGTCTTGTCTATACCTATCTGAATGATGGGAATTGAGAACCTTGGGCTAACATGTATCTTTTCTTAGCTATATATTTGGAGCGGAGGGGTACAAAATATGAAACCCAAGTGCATTCAAATTTATCTCTAGCATTAAAACACCTTCAATGAGTTTGTATTCTTACAAAAGATTGGGTTTCTATTGACATTAAGGAGGTGGAGAAGGAGTATGCACCAACTACTTTGGATTAGGTGAGTATGGAGTTAGATTTGCATGATATTGAGATCCTTCAGCAAGGGGGATGCCCACCATCTCTTAGAGGAGAGGAGTTAGGTGGAGCAAAGGAGCATTGCTCTTGGTTGAGTGCAAAGGAATATCACAATTCTAATTTGATACGACTTTGAGGAATTAACAGATTTTGCTTTAGTAATGCAGAGTGTTGATGTGTGGAAGCTAATAACATTCTCTGAATCTACTTCTACCATTGATTCTGCCTTTTAGTTTATTGCTATAAAAATAGAGATGCTATCTTTTTGGAAACATTAGACATGAGAGCTTCTTAAGCCATTTAAGAGGAAGAAGATTGTTTATTGCAAACGGGTTAATGAGTTAAATAGGTAAATCTAGGGGTGGAGGATTTTTGATTCATAGGCTCGTTTAGTTGCTCAAGGTTTCAGTTAGATGTGCTGACTATAACAAGGTATTTTTTCTAGCAGGGAGACGCTCTTGCGTTTGTATTTTATTTGGGTTTAATAGTTGTGCAAATGTGGAATCGGAGCAAATCATGTATGATTAAAGAAGTTGAACAATTGTCTAGGCAATGGTATAAAAGGTATGACTAGTTTATGATCAAGCATGAGTTATCAATAGTTGTTATGATGGATATGTGTATTTCAAGGAGGTGCTGTATCTATTGGTGTATGTTAAAGAAATGCTTGTTGAACAAAAAATACGCTTGAGGTGAGCAAGTTGGAAAATGCACAAAAGGCTGAGTTTGAGATGAAAGATATGGCATATGGGTGTTGCAAAGATGATCCTTGCTACGGAGATCATTCAAGAGCAAAGCATGAAATGAATTTTCTTGTCACAGGAACAATATGTGAATAAAGATATTAGACATGTTTCATATGAAGGATGCTAAGTTTGCCAGCACTCCATTATCAACTCATTTCAGATTATCTACTTTGGTTTTGCCCAATTCCAAAGCCGAGGAGGATTACAAGGCCACAATTCCTTATGCTAATACCATGGGATGCATTATGTACTCGATGGTATGTGTGCTTGACCCAATATTACTCATGTTACTAATATTGTTAGTGTTGTGAGCTGAAATATGGAAAATTCAGTAATTAGTGAAGGGGATTTTCAATTATTTCAAAGGTAGAATGTCAATCTCTTTGAAGTATGGAAAGTCCACTAACATGTTGGTTGACTTGTGGATTTAGATATTGGCGAGGTCCACTAGCAGATAGTTATTTGTCATGGTGGATTCGTAATTAGCTGAAAGTCTTGTTTACAAGATGTGACTGCATCATCTACAACTGAGGCTGAGTACATGACTAGAATGGAAGCTCTTTAGAAAGCTTCATGGCTTGGAGGATTAGTACATGGCTAGGGTTGGATCAAGATGCTTGTGGGGTTTGAAGTGATAATAACAATGAAATTTGTCCTACAATATTCTTTCTGTTGTCGGATGAAGCATATTGTTAATGGGTATCACTGCATCTGAGGTTACAAATTACAATACTATTTTCAAGATGATATTGGATTAGATGGATATGATATACAGTCCGCCAGATATGACAACGTAATCATTGATTGTGTACGAAGTTTGTGCACTTGATAGTGTTAATATGCCATGAGGCTTTTGAGTTGTTTTTAAGGCTTCGTGGTTGTCAAGTGGTTTAAATGTTGTATCAAGGTGAAGATTTGTTGAATTTGACTTGCTGTTGATGTACTTAGCATGGAGATAGGTGTGCATGGATGTGGTAGAGAACAAGGGTGTTACAAATGGGTACAGGTGTGCTATGCCTGTCCTTTGATGTAGGTCATTAAATTCAACATTGAGCAATAATGTGAGACAAATACAGGCTACCTGTGTTCATGGTTACATTCCTCGTGTCTAACAAGATCAACACACAGTTGTCTCACATTAATGACAATTCTAAAAGAGAACTAAATGCATCTAGAGAAATTTGTGAGGACATAGGGGTGGTACATTTTTCATTCTTTTTTGCATTTCTTGATTCTTGAATAGCGAGTAGATCATCTTTTCTAAAATTCTAATTCATGTTATCTACAGTTCTTGTTTTTGATATCGATTGTTCTATCTATCCTGAGGTCTTTCTCTAACAGTTCCATTAGAATTGATTTGTCGCTGGCTGCATGAGTTTATACGGAAGATGTATGATAGAACTAGTGTTTTTTACCTTGAACAGAAGTTATATCTATATCCCAACATGTAAATGGTCGGTGATGCTTAGCTTTTTAATATCCTCAAACGTCAAGTCTTGTACAATGAAATGCAGTGATGTGTTTGGGTTTTCATGATGCCAAATCACCTGAAACTCCTGCCATGTTCATCCATTTTTTGGTGCCAGCAGAAAAAGAGAATTTTGTGTACTGTGGTTGGGACTTTGCTTCTGGTTTTTAGGCCTTTTCAAATTGCTACTGCTTACTGGAGTTTACTTGCAGATTTGGGAAGTTCTGTGGAATTGTTACAGTGGAATCTTTTGCTGCATCAGCTATGGGTCTTACCGTTGGTGCCATGGTTCCTACAACCGAGGCAGCAATGGCCGTTGGACCATCTCTTATGACTGTTTTCATTGTATTTGGTGGCTACTATGTCAATGCAGACAACACGCCTTTTATATTCCGCTGGATCCCTCGTGTTTCTCTCATAAGATGGTAATTACTTCTGTAGTCAAGATTGAGAAACTTCTTGGCAAGTCATGGTTTATTCATACATGACAAATATATCTCTTGTTTCCACTTAATCCTAGTTTGATTTGTTTGCTTTCAGGGCTTTTGAAGGGCTTTGTATAAATGAGTTTAGAGGCCTGCAATTTGATCATCAGAATGTGTTTGATATACAAACTGGCGAACAGGTAAGGGATGACCATGGTCTCTTAAAGTGTTACTTTTTGTGAAACATGGTGGGCAAATAATGAATTAGTTATAAGCCAGTCAAAGAAGGGTTCCTATTAATCATGAAAATGTTTGCATCATTTGTGAGTAGTGGACTCGATTAGGCTGTAAGATCAGTAGATCAATTCCTCAAACTAGTTCCAACCACCGACTTTGTTTGATATGGCAGGACTTGGGTTGAGGAAGATTTTTGAAAACCAGATTTCACTTTTGAATCACCTCATTGGCATAGAGCTTTTACATGGGTTCAGAGTTAACTTAGAATATGAAACCAATAGCTCACGGTAAAGATAGGAATAATACGGGAGCGGGGAACTGAAATATGAGCCTCTTTCTTGTGTATTATAATGTTTATATTTGTCCGTCCACATAGCACACCGACAGTTCTGGTTATATACTGAAATTTGGTCTAATGCTTCCTTTTCTGCTGTTTTAGCAAATTAATTGACGCATGCCTCCTTTTTTTTTTTTTTTTCGGGGGTTGCTATAGGCACTCGAACGTCTTTCGTTTGGAGGCAGTCAAATTAAAGATACAGTGGTAGCTCAAAGTAGGATATTACTGTTTTGGTATTGCATCACCTATTTGTTGCTGGAAAGGAACAAGCCCAAATATCAGAAGCTTGAGGCTCCTCTCCTTGATCAAACACAAACAAACCTGGAGCCAAAGCAATCAGATGTCACTGTGGATTCAGTTCCTTCTGAGCAAGTTGAGTCCACCGAGAAGCAGGACTCCATTAATGATCAAATCCGACCATTCATTTTGGAAGGTTTGTAGTTTATTGGGTATACGTATTGTTGAGTCGTTGACATAAGATGGGCATAGGAAACTATTTATTTATTTATATCATACAGGTGATAAGTAAATCGTGAAGATAACTTTGCAGTAGAGGGCGGCTTGGCGCCTCTTCTGAGCTTAGCAGATATCTTAATTCGTGCTGTCAGCATGATGAACGACATAAGTAGCGTGGCGCGTAGTATTTCTAGAACTGTATAGTTTGGAAATTGCGATATGTATAGGGCAAGGCTGAGGGTGTAGTTGTATTACGTAAACTACGTGTAATATGACTTATATGTTCCAAGTATTTTTATGTAGAATTAATTTTCGTATGCTTCTTTTTCGTTATTGACTGCTAATGGGTGCATTGACGTTCGAGTGGCCGTTGTGAATAATCATAAAAGTGTGCATCAGATAATGATAGTGTTATTGAAGTTCGTGGAACAGGACAAACTAGCTTCTGATTGACATGTGCATTCCGCATGCTCATTCGGTCGAATGGTACATCTTTTACCGGAATGAGGTTTTTGTTTTTTGAAATCCTGGGCCATATCAGATTGATGACGTTGTTTTCGATCCAAAGCTAGGCGGTAGGATGGCTGGGGGATGACTAACCTGCGAGTCCCGTGGTTTGTTACAATTTTATGTTTTGATTCCTGTTAGGTTTGAAACGTTCACATATTACAAGTCCCGTAGTTATATACATGTTTAAGTTTTATTTATTTATATATTTATTTCGCCATATATAAATGTGTCCAACAAGGTTAAAAGTGGGCCTATAACTTAGCTTTACACTTTATATGTATATATGTATATGTATATATATATATATATATATATATGTATATATGTATGTATGGAGAGGGTTACATAATAAATATAAGAATCAATGTTATCTATTAAATTGATATTTGATCAATTAAGATTTAATAAATATATAATTAAAAAAATAAATTCAAACCCGATATCCAAATTTGATACCCTCTAAATCCTACACCCTCTAAACCTTCTAAACCATTACCGAAAACCCTAAATCCTCTACACACTAAATCATAAACCCTAAACACTCTAAATCCTAAACCATAAACTATAAACCCTCTAAACCATAAAACCCTAAACCCTAATCCCTAAACACTACCCCTTCTACGCCCTAAATGTTAAACCATTTAAATCCTAAATCCTAAAATAACCGTGATTACTAATTAGAGTAACATACAACCAAAAATCATAGGCATTACCAACGCTAATTAATTGACACTAAATCATTGCTATCAAAGTAACATTATTTCATGACTAATCAGAATAATTTTTTATAAGAGAACTTCAATAATTGATACTAATCAAAGTAACATTACTCAGATTATTGACTAACATATAACCATCGACACTTACATTTAAAATTTTATCAACATTACTACCAACACAATGATTAGAAAAAAAAAACAAAATTCATAAACCTAAACCTAAAAATCGTTGTCGGATCCAATTGAAGGTCTTCAACGACCCTTTTTTGTTGAATATCGACATAATAATTAGGAAAAAAAGGAATTAAAATAATATAAGAAAATAAATCATTCACGTACCTCAATTTTCACTATTGTTGCTAGATCTAGTATAAATAAAACACCTTTTATTTGCCGAATTAGAATAGGATATAGAGGACCGACAAAATAGTAGAGGACAACGACGATGGAGTGTAACACTCCCAAAATTTATTATTAAAAAATTCATTTTATTTAAAAATTAACAGAAGCAAAAAATAAAAACTATAAATTTCGAAGATGTTACCGCCACACTTAGTACCAGATCGGTTTCCTCTTATTGTTCCAGTACCAAGTGGTGAGACTAAAAGATCAGAATACAATTATCTCCAAATCAGACTTTATTTAAATTAGAGTAGCGCAATAAACTGTTTACAAGAATAAAACCACTATTAGTGGTTAAAATAATAGAGATCATTTTAACAAGGAAATAAAAAGGAAAAAGAGAAACCCTGAATCATTCTCGAACAACCCTTACGCTTTTACCCGATGCCCACTTGAATAACAACTGCAATAGTCTTGTAAGGGACACTGCCCATTGAATAAGTAGGGGCCCATAAATGAAAAGCTTCAGTACTATCGTACTAAGTAATCCTTTATATCAAACTAAAAGGAAGGGCCTATATGAAACACATCATACTCAACGATATAAAAAGATAAGGACTTAGGGAAAACACAATCGACATAAGGATTAACACACCATTCAACACCACACATAATATAGGAAATGCGTAACACAACATATGTATACTTAGCAGTTCCATCGCATATCCAAGCAAGGACAAACACTGAAGCCAAATTTATACCCTATCAATGAATCATAAAGGTAAAATCAATATTTTGGTCTTAAGCCATTAATTAATCATTATTTAATCATCATATTTCAAATTATATCTATGTGAGTGCGATAATCCCACTATTATAGCCAGTGGATTAGAAACACCCAGGACAAAACGCACCTGGCCACTATTATTCGCTGGTAGATCGGTCTTCAGAACACCCCACACCTGTCCACTATTCTCTCCGGTGGATTGGTTTGGCCCCGACTCACATGATGTTCCACTGTAAGTGATTAGTGTCTTCCCTTAATCTATTAATATCCAACGTTTGATTTATTGAGCTCGGGATCCCCCACTATTATAATAGGTGGACCGGAAACATTCAGGGCAACATGCACTTAACCATTATTATTCACTAGTGGATCGGTCTCCAGTACATCTTGCACCGGGCACTATTATTCACCGGTGGACCAGTCTGAGCCTGACTCAATACTCTTTCACTTTACGTAATTAGTACTTTATTCATGTCTTATTCACCATGTCCATTTAATTAATTCAAGGGGAGGGGAAAAGGTCACAAATCAAGAGGCACAACGATATACTAGCCATAGAATCAAGTATTATATATCAAGGATCATGGTATACACAAAACCATAACACGTACTTCAAACATATCTAACACACATTTCCATATATATTTACCAACCCTGCACCTTTTGCATGATTAGGACTATAAACGAGCTAAGCCAATTCGAGCTCGGCTTGTTCAAGCTCATTCATTTAGTTAAATGAGCTTTGATTAAGGCTCGTATTTGACTTGTTTATTAAATGAGCCGAGCTTGAGCTTAGGTATGTTCGGCTCGGCTCGTTTAGTAATCGTTTAAGGTTCGTATCGAAATTGGTTCGTTAAAAGTTCGTTTATGAGTTCATTTATAAATTCAAGTTTTAAACCAAAACACAACATTTTACATTAAAACACCGCGTTTTGATATTACCTAAAAACTAAAGTTCTCCCACCCATGCACAATGCACACACGCATGACGCACCTACACCTACACGAACACGCCCTACCTCTCTAGTCTCTACTTGTCTCTCAGCTAGCCCTTTGCTCGACTGCTTAACCCTCGTTCTCACAGTCAATCACAAACTCATAGTCACCTCTTCTGTCCACCTGCTCGACTACCTCTAGTCCGGTGCTCTCGTCGCTCGTTGTTTGTTTTTCTGGCCATCCTCCCTGTTGAGCTTCATCATTTGTCGACAGTGGAAACCCTCGTCCCCCTTTGGAGACAGTGGAAACCCTCGCGGTCTTCATCGATTTTGGCCCTAAGTATGTGTTCTTCCTTCTTCATTCATTGAATCATCTTATAGTTTTAGATGATTGATTTTTAACTTGAAGTCTTCGAGGTCTTCTGCTCAAATTTGTTCAATTCGAAGTCGTAGACTTGCAAGTCACCTTGTAGATCCAAATATATCAAATTTTCAGTGAGGTAAAATTTCTCTTCAAGTATTCTTCTTATTCCAGTCATTTATGCTCAATTTTGTGATTTCATTCTAGAAATCTTCCGGTCGTCTTCTTGTTCAGGTAAATTTTTTTTTGATTTCATTTATGTTCAAACAAAATGGAATGAAATCGAAAATGAATTATTTTACTTTGATTGTCAATTTCGAGTGAAGAATCTGTCGTAATTTTATTCCATTTAGTTTATTTTGTTCCTGTTCTGTTCGACTATTTCTGATTCATGTTCTGGTTGACTATTTCTGATTCAAATTGTGTGTGTCAGTGTGTGTATATTTTTGATTCATTTTCTGTTCGACTATTTCTAATTCAAATTGTGTGTGTCAGTGTGTGTATATGTCCACAATCTGTGTGTACATATGTTGAATTAAGAAAATACTATGTACACACAAGGACTATATATATATATGTGTGTGTGTGTGTGTGTCCACAAGTTGTGTGTATATATGTAGAATCGAGCAATGCACTCACAAAGACTATATATATATATATGTGTGTGTGTGTGTGTGTGTGTGTGTGTATTATGACTCTATGAAGCTGCAAAGCACCTTGTCAATGGAATCACTTTAAGATTAATCTAAGGTCCCTTCTAAAGTGTCCCTTGAAATTTGAACTGCCAAGTATCCATTTTATAGGAACACTATATCAATGTTATTGCCTAATTAATTCCATACAATATCTTATTGAACTTATGGACTAAGCCATCATGAATTGGAACACTATATCCATGTGGTTTCTGCATGTATTTCTCCTCATCCAAATTGCCATGTAATAATGTAGTATTTACATCCATCTACTTCAAATATAAATTCTCAAAAAACCACAATACTCTATAGCATCCAAATTTACCTTCTTACCTAACTAAACCTCCTCTAGTATACTGCATTTAGATTCATAACTAAACCTAACTAAACCTGTTCTTACCAGGTAGTACTAAAGGGATTATTATCTTGTTTCCCATTCAAATTTGGATTTATATATAATTCTTGCACATAAAAATGACCGTTCTTTGCTTTTTTGATTATTATCTTGTAAGCCAACTAGTGGAACTGCATGCTAAGTATTTGAAAGGAGGTACAACCTAGAAAGAAATCAAATTGAATTGGAACAACTAAATATATTTGAATCATATCAAATATGAGCCCATTATATTATAAATCTGATTTAAAATGACTCCAATCAAAACCCACCAATTTTTTTTTTCACTTGGCTGGTTGTATGATGAATTGATGATAGAACCCATTGAATTCTTTAGTGCCTTGCTTGATGGGCCATGTCCGTTATTAGCTCGCATGTAGCCATTGCTCTCTTGATATTTGAGATAATCTTGTCAGCTCATAGAGGTTCTCCAATTTGATAACAACCAACATCTTCTTTCAATCCCAAAATAGGTTTAAGAGTGTTGATGTTGGTCACTCAAGTCTTTTATCTATGTATATCGACCATGGTGTATTGAAATAAAAGGTTTATATATTAATGGTTAGTTAGATGTGTTATTTATGGTTTCGACATGGAAGTTCCAAAATTGGTACTTATATTAATATAAATTATATAATCAACATTTAATGCTTAAATTACTTATAAAAGCTTGTTTGAATAATATTATTTTGATTTGTTCTTAGGTTGAAGAAGTTAACAGACATTGGTGGTTGAAGAATTGAAGTCAATAAAAAAATTGGTCAGTAGGTAGTATTAGCAATGCCTTATTTCTGAATTATTTTAGTATACTATTATTTTTTATATCATGTTTTATCTTTTTTATTTTAATAAAGAATTTTTATTTGTAGATACTTCTAATTTTTGAATTATTTTATTACAATATTAGTTTTATGGTGTTTTTATTTATAATTGTTCTTTTATATCATGTTTTATATTTTTGTTTTAATAAAAAAATTTAGAAGTTTGAACTTTTCTTTGTAGGTACTTATTATTTTTTTAATATATGTTATTATACTATTAGTTTTTTGATCTTTTTATTTAGAATTGTTCTTTTATATCTTGTGTTTATCTTTTTTGTTTTAATAAAAAAAAGTGAGAAGCTTGAACTTTTCTTTGTAGGTTCTTCTTATTTTTTAAAATATTTTTATTACACTATTAGTATTTTAATGTTTTTATTTATAATTGTTCTTTTATATCACATTTTATCTTTCTTATTTTAATAAAAAAGGTTAGAAGTTTGAACTTTTCTTTGTAGGCACTTCTTATTTTTTGAAATATGTTATTACACTATTAGTAATTTGATATTTTTTATTTTATATCATGTGTTTATCTTTTTTGTTTTCATAAAAAAAGAAGTTAGAAGTTTGAACTTTTTTTTGTAGGTGCTTTTTATTTTTTGAATTCTTTTGTTCTCATGTATAATAAAATTAAAAATTAAGCCTTGTAATTTCCTTTAGTTTTTTTCCTTCTATTATTCAATTTAGGATCAAATTGCTTAAACTATATCTATAACTTACAAAATTAGATTATTTTATTACATTATTAGTGTTATAAGCATTGCTATTGCTCCTACTACCAAATTTCTTTGTTTTCATTTTTAATAACCATATATAACTTGTGACTATGTCAAAATTAATATATTCAGAATTTTCTTCTTCTAAACAAGGATCAAACTCAACACATTTAGGATCTTCTGCTACAAGTCCAGCTATGGAAGAAGATAATAACGATGTTGTTGAAGTTTGAGAACAAGAGCCATGCAATGAGGATGGGGAGCAAGGTATTGAAGCTTGTAGTGGAGCTGATGATGATGATGAGCATTGTACCATAAAGAAAAAAGTTCAAAAGATAAAATCACTTGTATGGCAAGACTTCAAAGAATTTGTATTAAAAGATGGAATGAAGAAGGTGCAATGTAATCATTGTTATGTCAACTTTCCATTATTGCCGGTGGTACTACCTCCCATTTAAGAAGACACTTGTCTACTTGTGCACTCCATAAGCGAAAAGGTCAGCACGAGTTGTCTTTGGGGGTAAGTTCTGTTACTTGCTTTATATTTGACCATGCAAAGTCAATAGAGGCTTGGGCTAAAGCCGTTCTAGTCCATGAATATCCATTTAATATGATTGAACATGATATGTTTAATGAATACTTAAAAACCCTGACTCCTCAATAAAAAAAGTGTCATGTGCCATGGTCAAATAAGATTGTTTTGCTGTTTATGATCATTACAAGAAAAAAAATAAAGAATGTGTTGGATAAGATGCAGAAGACTAGTATCACTACTGCTTTGTGGAAGTCTGATGGTCAAAAAATCCATTATATGGTTGTGACTGCACATTTCATTGGTGATGATTGGGTTTTGCATAAATATATCTTGAATTTTTTTCCACTTGGCCCCTCCTTATACTGATATAACACTTTTCAATGCCTTGTACAAATATTTTATGGATTGGGGAATTAAGGATAAAGTCTGTAGTCTTACTGTTGATAATGCAACTGCTAATGATAGATTTGTTAAGATATCAAGAGATATCTTTGCTTCTAAGAATAAGTTTTCTTTTGATGGAAAATATTTCATGTGAGATGTTGCACCCATATAATAAATTTGCTGGTCCAATATGGGCTTGAATGTATTGAACATGTTACTACAAATGTGACAGAAAATGTGAAGTATTTGGCAGACTTTGAAGTATGTTTAAAGTTATTTAGTGAGATTGCTAAGTAAGTGGGTTTGAAAAAAAAAAGTTAGTGTTGGATGTTAAAACAAGATAGAATACAGCTTATGCAATGTTTTTGACACCTTTAGATTTTAAAGATGTGTTTTCCAAATATGTTGAATAAGATTTAAGATACCAATGGTTACCATATCATAATGAATGGAAACAAGTGGAGGGTGTGTGTGGATTTCTTGATATTTTTAATGAGATTATAAAAGTTATTTCAGGAAGTGAGTATCCAACATCAAACTTGTATCTTTCAAAGATTTGGAAAATAAAAGAGGCACTAGATGAGAAAGTAAATGATGATGAAATTTTTATGCAAGTAATTGCTATGAAAATGAAAGAAAAGTTTGATAAGTATTGGAGTGAATGCAATAGGTTGATGTCTCTTGATTCTATTTTAGATCCTCGGTACAAAATGATGTTGATTGACTATACATTTCCTATCATTTACAAAGAAGTTGATGTTGAAAAAAATGTTGGAGAGGTGAAACAAATATTGAGAGAGATTTTTGATTATTATGTTGGACATTATGTGAGTAGTGTTGAGAATGTATTGGAGAAAGACATTAGTGAGGTTGGGCCTAGTAATGTGATTGAGAAAGCATTATTGTCTAGGAAATCAAGGTTTGAAAAGTTTTTTATGAGTGCTAGCACCCAACAATCGAGCATATCAGAGTTGGATATTTACCTAGAGGAGGGTGTGTATATGTGTTAAAATGGCTTATGTTCTCCTTTTTCTGCACTCGACTGGTGGAAGGGAAATACCTTGAAGTTTCCTATACTATATCAAGTAGCACGTAATATTTTGTCGATTTCTATCACATCTGTTACTTTGGATGCTGCTTTTAGTGCTGGTGGGAGGGTAATTGATACATATTGGGCCTCTTTAGATCCCAAAACGGTTGAAGTTTTACTTTGCGCTGGTGATTGGGTTCGTAATAATGAATTGTCTAAGAAAAAGGTAATTATTTTACTATTATTTAAATTTAGTTAGTTAATCTATGTTTCCAATTTAAGTGTAGCTACTAATATTTTTTATTGGCTTCCTTTTTTTAAAAAAAAAATAGACACACACACAAGAATATGAAGCTATGCAGGAAATAAATTTGCCATAATTTAGTTGGTAATGTTCTAAAATAAGGTACTTGCCTCTATGATGACTATAATCTTAATAATTTGTTGATTTGTACATACTAATTAATGATATTTTCATTAAATGGGACCATTTCAATTTGTTTTTGCAGGTTGTGGATCATGTCTTTTTTTGTTGGCCACTGGAGTCTAGTTATGATTTTTTTGGTATGTTTTTTAAAACTAGCTTATTGGTGTTGTTGAGTGTGCTTTGGTGTTATTCAAAATATTTTACTTCTAAGTTTATATATAGAGTTTTTGTTCAATGTTGTACATATTATCAGGATTTATTTTTCATAGGGATGGAAATTTTCCCCGCGGGTTCGGGGCCCCGTCGGAGATTTCCCGTTTTGGTTCGGGTTTGGGGAGAGAATTCGGGGATCGGGTTCAAGGATTCTTAACGGGAATTTTTTCGGGTACAGGGCAGGGACGGGTTTCGGGTCCTCATCCTCGAACCCGTCATCAATATATATATAATTTTTCTATAGAATATAAATTAAAAATATAATATAAAAAAATAGTTTGAGGATCGGGGATGGAATCGGGGATCGGGTATAAAGTCGGGTTTTGGGGATCATGTCGGGTTTTAAGAATGGGGAATAAATCGGGGATGAAAATAGATCAGGGATCGGGTCGGGTATGGAAATTTGATCCCCGCGGGGATCGGGTCAAGGAATCCCCGATAATTTTTTATCGGGGATTGGGTCGGATTCGGGGATTATTTTCATTATCGGGTTTGGGGATGGGGATGGGGTCCCCGTCCCTGACCCGCCTTGTTTCCATCCCTAATTTTTCAGGTTTACATCAATAAATATGCACAAAAGTCTAGCATAGGTAATCTATGTAGGTGATTGTATTCTTACCAATTTTATGTAATGTTATTGGTTAATTAGTCTTTCCTTCAAAATAATTTTTTTTTATTATACCTCTAGACATTTCTATTGCATATTAATCATATGTTTGACAAAACTAGTTGAAAGCTAAAACTGTAGACTGATGAGGTTAGAAGCTAAAAGATGGAGTTTATTTCATAATTTATTCTAAATTTTTTTTGAATAAGAACTTTTAAGCTTCTATAAGTTCTTATCTAGACACCATTAAAATTAATTTTAAGGACTTTTTTTTGTCAAAAAATGTGTTCCACTAGTTGAAATGTGTTGTCAAACACATTTATAGTTCCTCCTTTTTTTTTTCTCTATTTGATTCCTTTTTCTAATCGCAACCACCCTTTTAAAACAATCAATGTAGTTGAACTTCCCAAAGTTGCTAGTTTGACACATGCAATGTTTCTGGCATAGTGTTGCTATTTACTGACCAATTTTGTTGCTTTGTTATAGAATCTTTTTCTTTGGTTGCTAAGTGGGGGAATTTGTATGGTTAGCTTCAAAGGCTTATTGAAATGTCCGAAGTAGTAGTGGATTTAGATGGTTAGCTTTTTATTGCTTACTGAAGTGTTTGAAGAAGTATACTATAAGTTGAAATAATTTTCTGACCTTCTCATGGCAATGGGTTAATCATATGATTCTTATCTATATCCATGATGCCGAAAGTTACTGAAATATGGTATCGTGTGTAGTTTTGAGAGATGCTGAAATAGAAAACCTGATAGTGTATAGAGTTTTTTTAAAATATTATGCTTCCAACTTCCAAGCTTTGCTAATAATTTTTTATATTTTTAATCTGATGCAGGTTATTTTGCAGTTTTCGCAATGAAGTGATAGATAATTTCACTCAATGACAATGGATGTGGATGATGGAGCAATTTGTCATGCAACTTTTGAAGCCATTTTGTTTATGTGCATTGATGTATCTACATCTCTATTTGTATTTATTTTTTTATGGATTTGTTGTAATATTATATAAGTTTTGGGGAGACATTTTGCACCCAAACTTGTGTGTAAGGGATGCATGAGGCAAAAAAAATATTTTTTTGAAACAGGTTAATATTGTTTCAGGTTATATTTGAGATAAATTATGTTTGAATTAAGTCAAAATTTGAATTATTAAGGGGTTCTATATCAACTTTAAACGAGCCTTAATGAGCCGTAAACAAACTCTAAACGAGCTTGAATGAATTTTTAACGAGCCCGAATGAGCTTTTACCTAGCCTAAATGAGTTGTTAACGAGCTTGAAACGAGCCCGAAATGAGCCCAAAACGAGCCTTAAATGAGCTACTTCGGCTTGCCAAAAGGCTCGATTAATATAAATGAGACGAGCCAAACAGTTCGTGAATGACAAATGAGCCGAACTCAAACAGACTTATCGAACTCTATATAAGCTCGAACCGAACTCAATCTTTAAAAAATATAGACGAGCCGAATTCGAGCTTAGGAGTGTTTGGCTCAATTCGGCTAATTTACAATCCTATGCATGATTATGAGATAAACACCATATCACACCCTTAATTATCCATCCGACCTTAGGTTATGCCATATTCTTGTGATACTCGCTGACTTGTCAAATACCCTTATCTTATTATTCACTATTACTTATGTCTTATTATGAAACCCATTTGATCATTGACATGTTAAACATAAGTTACCGATTTACCCCCATCATTCTTACAAAATTTTTTGATATACCTTTATCTGTAAAATTACCAAGTCATCCCTTTTCATTTTCTAACTTACCATATTACCCTTCATGTTTGCAAAGTTACCAAATTACCCCTTATATTTGTTAGACAACCAAATTATCCTCCATAATTATTAAATCACCAACTTTACCCTTCATACTTGTTAAGTTATCAATTTACCCTTCCAGTTGGTTAAATTACCATATTGCCCCTTATACTTATTTAAATTACCAAATTGCCCCTTAGACTTGTTAAGTTACTAAATCACCCTTCATATTTGTTACATTTACCAAATTGCCCATTTTCTTAGTTAAATTAGCAAATCGCCCTTCATACTTATTAAATTTACCAAGTTATCCTTTTAGTTGGTCAAATTATCAAATTGCCCTTCTTATTTATTAAAATTACCAAATTACCTTTTTGATGGGTTAAATTACCAAATTACCATTCCTTTATGCCAATTTACCAAAATACCCTTTCTTTAAGCAAAATTACCAAAATACCCTTCTCCTTTATTAAATCACCAGTTTACCCCTTTACTTTACAAAATTACCAAAATGCCCTTCCTTTTATGCCAAATTACCAAAATACCCTTTATTTATATCAAATTACCAAAATATCCTTCTCCTTTATTAAATCTCCATTTTACCCCTTTACTTTACAAAATTACCTAAATACCCTTTTTGCCAAATTACCAAAATACCCTTTCTTTAAGCCAAATTGTCAAAATACCCTTATCCTTTTATTAATTCACCATTTTGCCCCTTTACTTTTACAAAATTACTAAAACACCCTTCCTCTTTATTAAATTACCATTTTACCCCTTTACTTTATAAAATTACTTAACCCTTCCTTTATGCCAAATTACCAAAATACCCATCTCCTTTTTATTAAATTACCAAAATACTTTCTTACTCACAAAAATTACCTAGTTGTCCCTTTTTCCAGGTAAAATTACTAAAATGTCCTCCTTCTCCATTTACCATTTTACCCCCTTTACTCTTATAAAATACCATTTTTTCCTTATTATATAAATTTTACTAAAATACCCTCACTACATAAAATATTGATATACATGCTCCATTCACAGTGGTGGAGCCAGGATAAAAATTTCATGGTCTCCTCATGTAAAATAATACTCTTAACTCTTAAGTAATATCAATATATTGCGCTTAAATATAAAATTTTACATAGTTTTACAATACTATTTGTCGAGTTTTCATACTTTGAAATTGATCTACAATAACATCATTGCTAATAAATTAAACACTTCAATCTATAAATCTAAAAAAATTGATTTCTACAAACTAATTTTGATTTCTACCTAATTAATAAGCCAATTTCTATTTTCTACATTAATAAGATAAATTATAATTTCTATAAACTAAAAAATTTAATTTCTACAAACTAATTTTGATTTCTACCTAATTAATAAGCCAATTTCTATTTTCTACATTAATAAAATAAATTAGAATTTCTATAAATCTAAAAAATTTGATTTTTGCAAACTAATTTTGATTTCTATCTAATTCATAAGCCAATTTCTATTTTCTACATTAATAAGATAAATTAGAATTTTTATAAACTAAAAAATTTGATTTCTACAAACTAATTTTGATTTCTACCTAATTAATAAGCCAATTTCTATTTTCTACATTAACAAGATAAATTAGAATATCTATAAACTAAAAAATTTGATTTCTACAAACTAATTTTGGTTTCTACTTAATTAATAAGCCAATTTCTATTTTCTACATTAATAATATAAATTATAATTTATATAAACTAAAAATTATAATCAATTAATACAATAAATATAATCAATTAATACTGCATTCTAATTTCACAAATTTATAAATTTATGATAAATAATTTAACAAACTAAAAATTAACTTAAATTTTACCTAATTACATAAATTATTTAACAAAACAAAATCTTACCTTGTAGATGTTGTCAATGTCGACTGCTGTGGTAAACTTGGTGGTGGTCGTGGCTACCGGTTGAAGCGTCACGGGTCGCCACTCAATCAGCAGACTCAGCACTACAGTAGCAACCTACTGGCTAGTGGCTACTACACACACAACAAGCAGGCGGCAGGCGCAGGTGCGCTGTGCGCAGCCACCATACTCCACACTGTCCATAGACCACACAACAAGCTGTTGGCTGGAAGAAGAAGAAATGGCGGCGTTCGGAGCGGACTTCGGCGGGCAAAAACGACGAGCTCCAGGCTAGCGGGCCACCGTGCATCTTCACTGGGTCGTCACCGTTGATCGAGAGTCGAGAGGAGCTGGAGAAGTCGAAGCTAGCTAGTGGCGCGACAACAAGTTAACAGTCGAACTCGAAGAGAAGAAGTCCAGGGCAGGAGGGCAAGGGTTTGGGGGAAAATCATCAAAACGACGTCGTTTTGATGTTGCAAAAAATTTTCAAAACAAACGGACCACGGGACTTGAACCTGTGACATCCGGAGGGCAATACGTGGGAACCCCACCAGCCTTACCGCTCATCCATTTTAATTGTTTGTATGGTGTCCTACAAAAATTATTTATATATAATATTTAAAAATCAAGCAAAAATTTTATATTCCAGCCAGGGCTCCGTGGTGTCCCGGTACACCATGCGGAAGCCCTGGCTCCGCCACTGTCTATACACATCATCCAACACCACCAACTATTATTATATATCATTAATACACATTAGTACCTACACTTATTTAGGCCACACTCTTATACAAGAAATATTACTAAAATGCCCATAGGGCTTATATTAACATTATTTATGCAACAAATGGCCACATTAGCATATCATATCATACATATGCATTTAACATTATCATTAATAATAAGGCTCCTTCCCTAAAGCATTATTTCTACATATGGCATATAAATTATCATGCTTTTCTTTTCATCAACTAACATATGCTACTAAATACATTATACTTAACAACATATATCATTCATATAGACATATTAAAAATCTTAATGTGCTAGCATACATACATCCACACATTTTAGTTGGGTATGATAGCTACCTTATTTTTAACAATAATTAAACCTTACTGGTACCTTGGTTAAAGGTTTTAGCTTTGATTAGTAAAATCAATACCTAAAAATAATATCAATATTTATCATATTAGAATTAGAAACATAAAAAAAACTTTATCAAAACTTAATTAGATACATACTAATGTTAACCACTATTATACCTCAAGACTTAGCCAAAAAAATACCAAAGAGGGAAGCAGACTCATGCTGCTCATGCAGCGTGAGCTACACGTAAGGTGGAAGGAAGAAGGTTTGAAGAAGGGAATATAAGAAGGAAGGGGGTAGGTTCGGGTAAGGGTTTTGGAGGTTGAGTTGAGGGGTTGTGGAGGGGAGTTAGGGTAGTGGCTGGGTGCAGGGAGGGAGTAGGGGTGTAGGTGGTGGTCGGGGGTCGGTGGCTCAAGGCGGCTGAGGCGGCAACAACAGGGCTGGGAAAGTGGATGCAAGGGTGGAAAAGGAGAAGAAGTAAGGGATAAGAAGAGGAGAATGGAGGAGCTATATGGCTAGGTTTCAGCCAAGGGAGGCAAGGTGGTGGTAGGAAATGTTCCAAGGAGTAGATTAGTGGCTGTGGAGGCAGTAGAAGAGGAAGGAGGGCAGCGTATGGTGGTGGTGCAGAGGGACACCGAGAAGGGGGAAAGAAAAATAAGGGAGGAGAAAGGTGGATGCAGGGGCGTGTGGGGGTGATGGGTTGGTGTAGGGAGGTAGTAGGGGGTGTCAGGAGGTGGTTTGGTGGTTAGCTAGGCGGTAGAGGTGGTGGTTGAGGGTGGCAGAGCAAAAATAGGGGATGAGAAGAAGAGGGAAGAAAGGAGAAAAAGAAGGCTCGGCAAGTAGGGAAGGATGGATCTTGAGGGAAGAAAATAGGCAGAGGAGATGAAGAAAAAGAAGAAGGAGAGGGGAGGAGGTAGGGCGCCGACTAGGTGGTGGCAGGGGGAGGCTGTAGGTCAACGGGTAGGGTGGCGTGTGGCAAGAAGAAGAAAGAAAAGGCCATGCGAGGGAGGGCTATGTTTGGCTCAAAAATGGAAGGGAAAAGGACGAGGGTGAGAGAGGGAAAAACTGCAGGGGAAGGCAGGTAGTTGTAAGCGACGGTCGCAGGTGGTGCAGGTGTGCGGTGGTCGAAGGAGAAGGAAAGAGGAAAGAAGAAGAAGAAGAAGAATAAAATGAAAGGAGAAGTAGGCTGACCAGGCGGGGGAGAAAGAAAAGGATGGGTCGGCCTATGCGCAAGGAAAGAGGGAAAAACTAGGCTGGGGCGACAACATAGGGGAGAAGAAAGGAAAAGAAAAGGAAAGGGGGAGATGGGCTGGGGCTGGTCGCGTGGGAGAGGGGAGAGGAGATAGGAAGTGGGTTGGTGGCCTAGCGGAAGGGAAGGAATGAAAGCCACAGGCCGGGGATCAAAGGGGGAAAGAAAAGGAAAAGAAAAGAAAAAGGAGAAGAAAAAGGAAACAGAAAAAAGGGGAAAAATAAAATAAAATAATTTATGTAATAATAGCACTTAATATTTTTGATAGATAAATTAATTTAATAATTTAATTTATTATACTTTAATATTTTAGTTTAAAAGGGGGTAATTTTAGTAAAATATTGGTTTGAAAAATTATTTAAATAAAATATGTATGATAAAATAACAAAATATTTATTTTAATTTATTAAATATTCATATCCATTTTTACACACTCAAAAATCCACAAAATAATAAAATTAAATAAATTTAAAAGTTAACTTATCCCAAATAAGGATTATTTATTAAATTATAGATTTTAAAACTTTGGGGTATTACATGGAGAGGGAGGGATAGTAAGGTAGAGATGGAGATGGAGGGATGGCGATGGAGAGGGAGGGATAGTTATGGGAGAGAGGTAGAGGGAGGGAATTTGACGGAGAGGGAGGGATGGGTAAGGTAGAGAGGTAGAGGGAGGGATATTAAGCGACGATGAAGAGGGAGGGATGTTAAGGTAGAGAGGGAGAGGGAGGGATGATGATGGAGAGGGAGGGACGGGTAGAGAAGGAGAGGGAGGGATGGCGATGGATACATACAGAGGAAGGAATGATGATGGAGATGGAGGGATGGCGATGGAGAGAGGCAGAGGGAGGAACGGAGATGAAGAGAGAGGATGACGATGGAGACAGGGACAAGGAGGGACTTTGATGGAGAGAAATAAGGATGGGTGGGAGTGAGAGGAAGAGAGACGAGGGACATCGATAGAGAGATAGGGAGGGAAATGTAAGCTCGGGAGTTGGGACAGAGATGCAGAAAGGTAGGGAGGGACGGGTAAGGCTCAGGAGTTGGGAATATGAGGGTATTAATTTTACCCATATAAACTATAGTTAATTACAAGTCTGCCACCGATTTATTTCTATCTAATTTATATCTTTTAATCTTGACCGTTAAATATTCTAGATCTAACAGTTTGTAAATGTTCCTATGTATATATATTAAATAGGGTTTGTATTTGATACTAAATCTCTCTCTCTCTCACTCTCTCTCTCTCTCTCTCACACACACACACACAACCATTAAATATTTCTATTCGGTAAGTTGGTTTTTATTAGTTTATAAATTAGTTTTTAAAAAATTGTTTCAAGTAATTTATAATTTAGAAGCTTTGACTAATTTTTAAGTTTTAACATAATTTTTTAAGTTAGTTTTACCAAACATGTAAATTGATCTCTTTTGCCTTCACTCCTCTTCTCCATTTCTATTTCTGTTGAACATCTGTAGCTAATTTTCTCCCTTCTCTCAATCTCTATTTTTCTTTTAATCTTCTCTTTTTTTTCTCTTTTATCTAAGTTAGCCTATTTCTCAAACATTTCCCATTGGCTTAAATTAAATCTCTAACATCTTCAAAATTCTCGTCTCCATTTCTTGTTATTTGACATATTTGGAAAACCTTTATTTTAATATTTTAGGTCTAAAACCTTAGCTTTGTGAATTTTGTTATTTCAAATTGCTCCTGCTCAATTTTTAGCATCATCACCAATTGCTCCATTTTGACAATTAAAACTTCAAAATTTGAAGGTAGAGCCAAGAGATTCTACTTGTAAAGAGGATGAAGCACCAAAGGTAGAACTAAAACCCCTCCCTTCCTTTTTAAGGTACACATTTCTAGGCCCTAATTCTACCTATCCTGTGATTATGAATGCATGTCTTACTGAAAATGAAATTGATAAGTTGCTTAGAACACTTAGGATGTATAGAAAAGTCGTTGGATACACCATGGATGATATTAAAGGAATCAACCCATAAATTTGCATGCACATAATTCTCTTGGAAGATGATCACAAACCCTCTATAGAGTACCAACGTCGATTAAATCCTAACATGAAGGAAGTGGTTTAAAAAGAGGTCCTTAAGCTGCTAGATATTGGGGTAATCTATCCTATTTTTGATAGTGATTAGGTTAGCCCGATCCATGTGGTTCCTAAGAAAGGAGTTGTTATCGTAGTAAAGAATGAATATAATGAGCTTATCCCCACTAGAATGGTTATGGGTTGGAGGATGTGCATTGACTATAGAAAGTTGAACAAGGCAACCCGAAAATATCATTTTCCTTCCCCTTTATAGACCAAATGTTGGAAAGGTTGGCAAGGCATTTCTATTTTTCTTATTTGGATGGCTATTTAGGATTTTTTTTCAAATCTCTATTCATCCTAATGACTAGGAAAATACCACTTTTACTTGTCCCTATAGGACCTTTGCTTATCGACACATGCCTTTTGGTCTTGGTAATGCCCCTGCCACTTATCGACAATGTAGGGTGGTTATTTTATCTAATTTTATAGAGGACATTATGGATGTGTTTATGGATGAATTCTCTGTAGCGTTGCAAAGAAGTTAGTTTAGTTTTGAATTGGGAGAAATGCCACTTTATGGTAATGGATAGAATAGTTCTAGGACACAAGGTGTCCGAGTGTGGAGTTGAGGTTGATCAAAGGTAGAAGTGATTGAAAAATTGCCTCGTCCAACATCGGTTAGGGGAGTAAGAAGCTTCTTGGGTCACGCTGGGTTCTATCAAAGTTTCATCAAAGACTTTTCAAAAATTGCGAAACCCTTAACTAACCTTCTTCTGAAAGATGCTCTCTTTGATTTCACTGATGAATGTCTTGATGCTTTTTGTAGGTTGAAGCAAGCATTGATAACAACTCCCATAATGCAACCGCAAGATTGGGATTTTCCATTTGAAGTCACGACTAATGCAAGAGATTATGCAGTTGGAACTATGTTGGGCCAAAGGAAGAACAAGATAGTTCATGCAATTTATTATGCTAGTTGCATTCTTGACGACGCCCAAGTTAACTATGCCACTACCAAAAAATAGTTATTAGCGGTTTTTTTTTGCCTTCGACAAATTCCAGTCTTACTTGGTGGGGTCCAAAGTCATAGTTTATATTGATCATTCTGCCATCAAGTACCTTTCGAGCAAGAAAGATGCCAAGCCTAGGTTGATTCGGTGGTCATCACTTCTACAAGAGTTTGACCTTGAGATAAAGGAAAAGAAAGAGACAAAAAATTTGGTGGGAGATCATTTGGCAAGGATGAAACAAGGATCACATGATAGGGAGGAAGATGAACCACCAATTGATGATTCCTTTCCAGATGATCATTTGTTGGCCATAGCAATATTAGGTGCCCCATGGTATGCAGACTTTGTCGAATATCTAGTGTGTGGAGTTCTACCCCCAGATTTGAGCTATCAACAGAAAAAGTTCTTTGCTGACTTGAAGTACTATTTTTGGGACAAACCTTTCTTATATAAATGATGTTTGATGGAATATTTAGGAAGTGTGTCCCTGAAGAAGAGGTTATAAGCATTCTCTATCATTTCCATTCCTCTTCTTACGGGGGACATGCAAGCACTTCAAAGACAACCGCAAAAGTTCTTCAATTAGGTTTCTACTGGCCAAGTCTTTTTTGAGATGTCAGACAGTATGTGACATCTTGTGATAGTTGTCAGAGGACTGGGAACATTTTGTCATGACATGAAATGCCTTTACACTTTATTCTAGAAGTTGAGGTTTTTGATGTGTGGGGGATAGATTTTATGGGACCGTTTCCACTGACTTGTAACAACAATTTTATCTTAGTGGCGGTTGATTATGTGTCCAAGTGGGTGGAAGCGATAGCATCCTCCACAAACGATGTTAAAGTGGTTGCGAAACTCTTCAAAAAAATTATTTTTCCAAGGTTTGGGGGTTCCATGAACGGTAATCAGTGATGGCAGGTCACATTTTATAGAAATACGATTTGAAGCTCTCTTGAGAATGTATGGGGTCACTCATAAGGTCACCACACCTTACCATCCGCAAATAAGTTTTCAAGTGTAGGTTTCGAATCGTAAAATTAAGAGTATTTTAGGGAAAACGCTTAATCAATCAAGAAAGGATTAGTCCATTAAGCTCCTGGATGCCTTATGGGCATATTAAACCACCTACAAGACACCAATTGGCATGTCACCATTCAAGTTGGTATATGGAGAATCATTTCATCTCCCGGTTGAGCTAGAGAACAAAGCATATTGGGCTATCAATCTACTTAATTTTTATATGAAGACCATGGGAGAGAAAAGAAAGCTCCAACTCCATGAGCTGGGTGACCTGTGATTAGACTTCTATGAGAATTCTCACATTTATAAGGAGAGGACTAAGTGATGGCATGATAAGCATATCCTTCGAAAGGAGTTTAATAGAGGGGATCTAGTGTTACTTTTTAATTCCCGGTTGAAGCTTTTTTGAGGCAACTTAAGTCCAGGTGGTCCGAACCTTTTCAAGTCTGTGGGGTCTTTCTTAGTGGTGTCATTGAAGTTTGGAGTAAAACAACAAGAGCTTTCAAGGTGAATGGACAGCGGTTGAAGCATTATACTACAGGGGAGCAAATTGAGAAGGGGGTTGCTTACACCCTTTTGAATCCCCCTTTGTCTGAGAACTGAGAAAAAAAGGGGGGGTCGAGCTCATGACCTTTAAATGAGCACTTCTTGGGAGGCAACCTAAGTTCTTCGCTTTTTATTTTATTTATTTTCGATTTGATTTTTATATTATTTTTCTTTATATTTTGTTTTCCTTATTTATTTTCTTTGATAATTAAGAAAGTTAACTAACATCCCCTGATTTTGTAGGTTTTGAGATGTAAGCAGATGAGTTGTGGAATGTTTAGGATGGGCCAATTGTGTTTAAAAAAGAAGTCAGTGCATTGGTTGTGTATCGAAAAGTATTGGAATTAATTTTGGCCAAACTATGCTCTAGGAAGAGGGCTTGGTACAAAAAAACCCACATCGAACACAGTATGGGAGCACACCTGTGTTCTATGTGATGCAAAAATGGGCCTAAGAAAAAATAATTACATGGAACACACCCGTGTTGTGTGGTGGTGTTCGGTGCTAGTTTTCAGTACTAGAGTTTATTTCTAAATAAAAATAAAAATTGAAGCTACTATTGTTTTAGACTCCCCCATCCTGTGTTTTTTTTTCAAACCCCAATCCCCAACCACCATCACCGCCTGCCCCCGTTGACCTCCCAACTACACCACGCCACCACCACCGGGCTCTATTACCATCACCGCTGCTGCCTATCTGTCACACCTGCCCCCATCTTTCTTTCTTTCCATTTTTTTCCTAGCTGCTACACCACAACTTCGAACATCAGAGCCTAGCAGCATTTCGTCCATTCTTTATAGCCTCCCCTCTCTCCTCCTCGACCCTTCGTTCGCCGCCTCCCTCTCAACCACCATCACCACCTCTTCAGCACCCTACCTCTTAATAATCATCCAATTTTCAGAATTCTCCACTACCACTTCAAACTCTAATGTTCTTCCCATGTCTAATTTTTTTCCTTAAGTGGGTTGTTCTTTGGGCTTAATAAAAATTCTAATTTCTATCTCTATAGGTTGAGCCCTTTCTTATGCGTTTAGTTGCCCCATAATATCGGTTCTTGATACTTTCCATGGCTCCTAAGCATTCTGCATCTGAAAAGGCTTTGCCCTCACATCGTACTAACGGTAATCCTTTTCCTCAGTTACCTCATGAAATTAATATGCATAATATTCAATTTTCTAGTGATGTGCAAGGAGTGCGATATGATACTTTTGTTAAGCGGGGAATTATGAGTACCCGCTATATGGATGAATCCTATTTGGAACAATTGGGCCTATTACGTGATGTTCATTATTTGTTAGGCTGTGTTGGTTGGCTTTCTTTTCTTAGTCATTGTGATCCCACATATGACTGTGTTACGTTTGAGTTTTTGAGCTCTTTAGATGCTATCTTTGAGTGGGGTGATCAATATGTGCATAGGCGTATCTCATTTCAGTTGTTTGATCAGGATTATATTCTCACTTGTGCTGAGCTTAATGACTACCTTGGTTTACCTATTGGTGGGCCTAGACTAGTGCCCCATACCTTTAGTGCTCATAGATTTTGGGGTGACATCACTTATGGAGGGGTGGATATAATGCTTCTCACTCTAAGGCCTTCTTTATTTGCAACCCTCATTTTCGATACCTTCAGTGCCTTATGGCTAATACTTTCTTTGGTAGGGATAGAAGTGATGGGTTTGCTAGTGAGCATGAACTATTTTGTCTTTGGGCCATGATTAATGAGACTCGATTTGATACCGTAGCCTTTATGATCTGGTATATGCTTAAGTGTAGTAACTCTTCTAAGGGAAAAATTGTAGTGGGCGGTTTGATTACCACTATTGCTAAAGAGTCAGAGCTTTTAGGGCATCTGAATTAGCTACTGCCCCTAGAGGGTGGTCACACTCGACCTAGCCTGATGCCTACACATGCGACTTGTGGCCCTCCGAGAGACGCAATATTGTCTCCTTTATCAGTGACACCTTACTCCCATTACCCGATTATGATCGGACCATGATTCTAGTTGAGATGAATTGGATTTACCATGAAGATGACATATTTGACGAGGCTTAGGCTGCTGATGTCCCCCTATGGCCTCTGATCCCCCTAGACCTGATCCACCTTCACATGCTTATGGCCTTGATGGGGCTTCTTTTGAGAGAGAGAGTAGCCTTGTCCTAGTCACTTTGTGTCTGGCCCATCCTCTCAATCCTTCGTCCCTACTCCCGATCTTGCCTCCCTCCATCACCAGATTTGTGACTTGGCTTCCACTGTTCAGGACCACGACTAGGTCCTTAACCTTATAGAAGAGGACCATCATTGCCAAGAGATTATTTTGGGACGCATAGAGGAGGAACAACGTCTTCAGGGTACCCTCTTACAATGGCTTTTAGATTTACATGCTAGGCACCGAGCCCACCACCACCTCCTCCTCATTTGGCTCAAGTTCTTCATTTCTTCCTCTACATTGGGGTCAATGTAGTCTTTAAGCATGGGGGAGTAGTTTCGTTATATATATATGGGTGTCATGCATTTGTTTCCTTTGAGTCTTTATTTTGATCTTCATATGTCTTCCTTTTCATGTTTTGGCTATTTTATCTTATATATATAAATATAAAAAAAACACAAAAGGAAAAAAAACCAAAATTGGGAAATGATCTTCCATTGATGATAATTGAAGACTATTGAGCATGGCATTGCATAGAGAAAAAATTGACTTTTCGAGACCCTTTGAAGTTTCCTTGAAATATGAACTTGGTTTTGTGCTAAATTAATTTAGTTGCACTCTTTTGAAATGAGTGTAAGTTTGCTGGTGAAATTAAAGGTCATGTGTGCTTAGAGTTTTTCTCTTGTGGTTCATTATATTTGACTTACATGTTGACCCATTCTAAGATTTGTAGGATTAGAACTGGCTACTATTTTGGACCTTGTGTGAGACTTTGAACCTATTGACTGACATATCAAATACAATCTCATTTCCAATCTTTTGTGTGTTTGTCTCGCCATGACTTGTGAAACTAGAACTTGCATTGGTTTTCTTCAAAACCACATATGACTTTGACATGCTTTAAGATGATAGAGGCAATTTTCTTCTCTTGTCATCTACATTAGCCAGATAGCCTGACCATAATGTTATATCCTTTGCTACCTTGCTTGTGCTTTAGCCTATTTTGTTGATTTACCCACACTTGTAACCCAATTTCTATTTTCCCCACCTGAGTCTAGAACCAGTGGGGTGTTGAGAAAAATTGAATAAAAAGGTTAGGAGTGTGGTGATATCTAAGCATGGGGAAAAATTGTTAGGATGAATGGCTATTGTGAAAAAAAAAAGAGAAGGGTGATGTGATTAAAAAAATATAATAATAACAAAAGGAGAAAAAGCGTTGAATAAGAGGAAAAATCATGTATACTTGTTATCGCTCACACCTCATTGATATTAGACTTTGAGCTCCACTTTCCAAAAAATTTTACCGTCTTATCCTTTTAACCTATGGCCCCGATACAACCTTAATAAAACATGTTGATTATTGTGTGTATTGAGTCTTTTTAGTGGTGAATAATTGAGAAGTAGTGCAAGCATATGGGTAATCTTGTTCATGAGTGTGCGGACTTGAGTGAAACTTCAAACTTTTTCACATAAGTATATCATGAGAAGAATGTCCCAATGCCTAAAGTGAGGTTGCCAGTTTGAAACTTTGGGTCTAGAATGAGTTAGTATACGCTTGTCTGCAACCCACTTTGCATGCTTAAAATATGTCACTCTTTGCATGATTTTGACTTGAGAATTTGACAATGTGTTTATACTGATTTCCTAAGCATGAAACTTGTAGATATTTTCAAGAATTGTGTTTTATATATTAATAAGTTTTGGGCCTTGATGAGTTGACTTGAGTTGATGTGATGCCAATGCTCAAACAATCTTTCCTGAGGAAGTAATCCCATTTGCACTTTTGACTTTCCCTTTATGTTTTTGCATGTCTGTGTTGCTTGAGGACAAGCAATAGCCTAAGCATGAGGGAGTTGATAAATCAGTAAAAATATAATTATTGGGCCATTTGAAACTCTTGATATTTGCATGTTTTCATGAATTTTCTCTGCATATAGCTAGATTTTTTTTGTTAGATTCGTGGATACTGTGCCCCTTGTATTTTGCTTTGTAGGAATAATTATTGGATGAAAAAGGAGTTTGAGAAGAAGTAATGTGAATACCTAAAGCGAGAGGTGAAAACGACCTAACGTGGATATGGCCATAACACATTTTTGGACCTTTTTCAGGTGAATTGAAAGTGTTAGATTTTTGAACTATTTTTGATTTAAATGAAAAAATATGTAGTATGGATAGTAGAGGTCTTTTCTCAAGCTTTTCAACGCATCCGGAATCACCTCATTTCAACATCAAACGAAGAAGTTACGTATAATTTACTAAAAGCTATCAGGTACGGTCGTGCCTAGTACCTGTGTTCCAAGTCAATTGCTCCGAAATTCTTCAATCATTGCTCAACACTTAATTGGTTGTCCAAGAGTCACAAAGGATGTTTTTTTATTTTTCTTCTTTTGCTCGTCTTCTTGGAGAGTTTTTTTTATAGAGAGAGAGAGAGAGAGAGAGAGAGGAGGAACCCTACCTTTTAGATTTTAAATTATCTCTAATATACGCAGATCAATTGCACTTTATTTCCATAAAATTTTAATTTCTCTACAAAATCTACATTCTTGTTACACCATTCATCGCATATCACAATCGAAGGCACTTCGATCCAAATCCAAATTACTGACAATTGCAATAAATGGATCTTTATTTGCAAATTTTGATTACGTCAAAATTTGTTTAATCTTATCAATCCCTCTTTGTTAATTCAATTATCATGCTTGTTATATATTCAATTATGCAATCAATTTTTTTACCATGTGTGAGTAGATCTCATTTCTAGGATCAAATTTTAGCCCACTTTTAGTTGTTTGGGGAATGAATTGATCTATTGTCAAAATTGGCCACCTAATTAACTAGATCTGATTGGTAGTGTATTATAGTTCAGCTAAATTGACTGATCACCACTTTAGCTTAATCTAGGTAATCAGTTGAAGGACTGAATGGTGAAAATTGGTACCAGACTTATATCAATCAGATAAGGAAATCAAATCACAACAGTAGTTTTGGGTTTCTTGGGGAGTAAAACGGAATTGCACAAGAACATAATGAGTTTAATTGGATGTTGTCCCATGAAAATAGGTGATTGAATTTGATTAGGCACGTTCATTCGACCATAAAAGTGGCTTTTGGTTAGCTTAGGCAATCGACCCTCTTATCTTTAGGAAGTCAATCTAGATTTGCATTATTCATACTTTGAATACCGAGGTAGTGGTGATAATCCGGTCCTAGGATTTTTCCCCATTTGTTTACATATTTATTTTCATCATAACATTTCTTGTTAATTGCTTTACTCTCTTATGTAGACTAGCCTTTTCCCCAAAATTGACTATGTGGTCTAGATAGCCAAAACTGTGAAACACTAGTAATTAACAATGAAATCCCTATGGAATCAACCTTGATACGCTATAACGAGTCCATGCGCTTGTGGATTCTTCCTATCAATCGGCAGGGATAAAAGAAGTATAAGGAGAAGAAGAAAAAGAAGAAAGGAAGTAGGGTGATGGGTGATAGATAGTTGTAGAAAGGTGGTGGGTGATGCTGCAAGTGGGGAGGGTGCAAGTTGCAACAAATTTAATTTTTGCGACTTAGGTTGAGGGGAAAAAGAGAAGAAGGAAAAGATAAGGAGAAAGAAAAGGGAAAAGAAAAAATGATTAGGGGATTAGTTTAGGTGATATTTAGATTAGCCAAAATATTTAGGATTAGTGGAAATTCTAGCATATTTGAGTTTGGTTTACAAAATATGATTTATCCGGGTTAAGGTTTCTGATTCAGTTAAAGTTTTAGGATTAAGAAATTGGGTTAAGGCTGAAATAATATTTCTTTATATTAAGATCAAATTAGAGAATTAATAACATGGGATTATACTAAGTAAATTTTTGGTGTATTACAACAACCTAGGGGGAGGTAGGCCCGAAATCCATACAAAGATATATAAAAATAAAATGCTAACTATAATAAATAAATTTAAAATGAGAAACTCCTTGATTTCTCAAGGACTATAGAAGAAAGTCTCCGGAAACGCCTACGCTCAACAACCCAACTATGTTGAGAAGAGGATGAACCACTCACTAGCCATCCTTAAGAAACCTACACCATACTTCCTTCTCATGGGATTGAGTAGGGGCTTACAACAACAACCCCATTAGTATGCATAAATACTAAGCAAAACAATCTACCACTATCATGTAGGCCATAGTAAAAGCAAGACCCACACAACATGCTCATGGTATGGCCTACCAAAGTGTACTTGCAATTCTTCTACTATGTCATTTATGTACAATCACACAGTTCATACAAGAGATATTTAGAACCATTGAAACATGCTTTATCATAATCATACCATCGTATAAGAGCTATATAGATAAAATCATACATAACACCTTCCTAGAAAAACATGGATTACTTAGATTATTCACCTAGTAGTGTTTAGAGTATAACTTGAAGGGTAATTTGAAATTAGAGTTACGTATATGACTTTACAACCATATATTCTTACAACATGTGGATCATGATAATAATAATAATAATAATAAATCATGCGATTATTTATGGAAACATGCTAGAAATACAAAAACATACCTTGACGAGGCATTTAAGGGGAACATGTGGTTGACATAAAATTTAAGGTAAGTTACACCACATATTCATAACTTAAGTGAGGCATGAGATCTTTGAATACTTATAGGGTAATGATGTAGGAGTATCTCCATCTTATTTTTCTAATCATAGAGGTTAAGAATTAGTATATTTGAAGACGATACCAATTATTCTTGAAAATCTTGAACACTTTCATAATAAATCTAATAATATTTTATTAAGTGATTATTATAGGTATTATATATATTTGTAAGAATAAGAATTCACCAAAGATATCTAGTGTACAAGATAATGAAAATGTAAGGGTTGAAAAGTTGCATAGAAGATAAAACTACGAGACACGAAGCTTGATTACTTGATTATTCAATATTATTATATGATTCGGGTTTTTGTAGCTTCGATAGTTTATGTATACTTTGTAATGTCTTATAATTTTTAATTGTAAACCACTATATGTACAATATAGGCATGAAATAGTTAACTCTTTTATTAATTAGGTCGATTTATTTGGGCTTGGTTAGTAAAGGGTAAACTAGGCTTTCATGTGTGTATATATATATGATGGTTCTTGTACATTTGGTAATAATGATTAATGAAGAATAAGAATTTAAACAGTTTTTTTAAGGGAGAATTCAAATCTCCTTTATTTCCTCTTTAAGTGAGTTTATCATGAGAGTTTATTCATTGTTCTATAGAGAAAAATTTATGATTTCTCTTTAGAATTGAATTGATCTTGGCGAAGATCAAATTTAAAACCATGGGACTTGTTGAAGACTACTCCATAATTCAAGTATTACATCAACTTTGAACATCATTTATACTTAAAGAAACAAGACAAAAGGTCTATCATTGTGTAAGTTTATTATCTTCCACATTAGGTAAAACAAGTATCAAAATAACCATATCAAGATTGAGCATAGAATATGAAAAGGCTAATTTAATACCTCTTTTGGTTTCATTCCGATTATTGTTTCGTGTTTGGTGAATAAATAATTCTTTTACAAAATTATTGAGTAATAGGTGAAATAGGTGAACATAGAATTCTTTTACCCCGATTTATTGAGTAATAGGTGTATATAGAATTCTTTTAGCCTAAGTTATTGAGAAACCAGTGAACATAGAATTCTTCTACCCCAAGTTATTGAACAATAGGTGGGATCATTCTGTAACACCCTCAAAATTTACTACTGAAAAATTTTGTTTTATTAAAAATTCTGCGGAAGTACAAACTAAAAACTATGAATTTCGAGGATATTACTGCCATACTTAGTACTAGACTGGTTTCCTCCTACCGTTCCAGTACCAAATGCTAAGGCTAAAGGAGAACAAAATACAATTTACTTGAATTCAGACTTTTTTAAATTAGAGTAGCGCAATCAATTCATTACAAGAGTAAAACCCCACTGTTAGTGGTTACAGGAGTAAAATAATGTAAACAAGGAAATAAAAGGTGAAAAGAGAAACCCTAAAATCTTTCCGAATAATCCTTATGCTTTTACCCAATATTAGCTTGAATAGCACCTGTAATAGACCTGTAAGGGATACTGCCCATTAAATAAGTTAGGGTCCACAAATGGAACCCTTCAATTCTATGGTACTGCGTAACCCTTTATACCAAAGTAAAAGATGAGGCCCGCATGCAACACATAATACATAATGATATAAAACAATAACATGCGTGGGCACAGAGATAACCATAAGTAACTTAAGGAATAATACACAATGCAACACCTCATACAAGAAGAAATGCATAACACAAGGTTCATTCACTTAGCAATACCATAACATACCAAGAGAGAGACAAGTACCAAGGCTGAGCTTATATGATAACAATAGATCATGAGGATGAAAGTAACTCTTTTGGTCTTAAGCCATTAAATGAATATCATTTAATATCATCTCTCAAATTATATCCATATGAGTGCGGAACCCCACTATTATAGCCAGAAGATTGGAAATACACTTCAGGGTAGAACACAATTGACCACTATTATTCACCGGTGGATCGGTCTCTAGGGCAGAAGGCTCCTAGACACTATTATCACCGGTGGATCGATCTGACCCCAACTCACATGGTGTTCCACTGTAAGTGATTAGTATTTTTCTATGATTTATTCACATCCAAGATTTGGTTTATTAACCTCGGGATCCCCCACTATTATATTCGGTGGATCGGAAAACACATATACATCTTCTAGGGCAAAGCGCTCCTATGCCACTATTATAACCGGTGGACCGGTACACATGATATAATCCATCTGGGCTCGACTCAATAATCTTTTACTTTACATTATTAGTGTTTTCCCTTTTAATTAGTACAACAATTCCATTTATTTGACTAGAGGTGGAGATCAAGAACCTTGAGACGCAAAGGTACACCGGTCATAATGGCCCATGTAAGCAACACAATACCCTTCAACCATCAACCCAAGGATGCAAAGGTATCCTCGTGGCACAGGTGCACGAGGACACATAATACCCTACCAACAAGAACACCTAATCCATAAGTATTTATACCCCCTAAATATATTTGTAGAGCTAGATAAAGTATGATGTAGGGCCTGGTTGGGGCACTAAGGTACACCGAAAATACTAGAATAATCATGGGCTAAACCATGTCTTTAGGGTAGCGACCTCTAAAGAGCCACCATTCCTGATCTCAAGGTCTTCCACTTTAATTATTAATTTCTTAATTAAGGTGACCACGAGAGACACCACAACTGCATACTTATTCATTCCCATTTGTTTCTATCATGATAAGTATTCCTTATTCATATAGTTATCACTGTTAACCTAAAGAAAGCACTAAGGCCATCTATATATCATCTAATTCCACTTTGGGGTTCGTTTTTATTTATTCATATACCATAAGGCTTATCATATCATAATCATAATAAGGTCTTCAAGTTTAGTTAATCCACGTTGAAGGACCATGGAACACTTAACCCTAGCATGCCCTTATATCACATCAAACATACATTACCATGCACGATTAATGATTAAGACACCCTTTCTTGAATATGAGACAAACACCGTGTTACACCCTTATATTATTACTCAATGTCACTTAGGTCTAGTTATGGAGACTTCTTTAATCTATTGGCAGGCCATATGCAAGTTATCAATTTACCCCACCATCCTTACAAAACTACTAAAATACCTCTTGTTTGTAGAATTACCAAGTCACTCCTTTTCATTTGCCAATTTACCATATTATCCTTCATGTTTACATAATTACCAAAATACCCCTTGTATCTATTAGATTACCAAATTATCATGTATACTTATTAAATCACCAGCTTTACCCCTCATACTTGTTAAGCTACTAATTTATCCTTCTAGTTGGTTAAATTACCGCGTTACCCTTTATACTTAGTTAAATTATCAAATTGCCCTTCTTACTTATTAAAATTATCAAATTGCCCATATTACTTATTAAAATAACAAAATTACCCTTCCAGTGGATTAAATTACCAAATTACCCTTCTTCATTATTATAATTACTATTTTACCCCATTTATTTACAAAATTACCCTTCCTTTATGCCAATTTACCAAAATACTCTTTTTTAAAAGTCAAATTACCAAAATACCCTTCTCCTTTTATTAAATCACCATTTTTACCCCTTTACTTTGTAAAATTACCAAAATACCTTTCCTTTATACCAAATTACTAAAATATCCTTTTTCTTTATCAAATTACCATTTTACCCCTTTACCTTACAAATTTACCAAAATATCCTTCATTTATGCCAAATTACTAGAATACCCTTCTTTTATGCCAAATTACCAAAATATCCTTCTCCTTTTATTAAATCACCATTTTACCCATTTACTTTACAAAATTACCAAAACACCCTTACTTTATGCCAAATTACTAAAATACCTTTCTCCTCTATACTAAATTACTAAAATATCCTTCTTCATAGGCCATCATGTAATAATCTATGCATCATACCATACAAACTATTATCACTTAACACACTTAGAATATCAAAGGTAATTACAAATCTAAAATCACATTTATGAGGATTATGGATACAATACTTTAAGTTAATCTTTCTACCAATTCATTCATTTATTCAACATTTTCTTGCTCTACACATTGTTATCATTACAAACCATAATTTTACTGAAACACAGAACATAAACTTCACTTACTCATACCATATCCCACAAAATAGGGAAGATACTTTTTTACCTCCAAAGAGTTTAGCAAACCCACCAAATAGAGCAAAAGTCTTTGAAAATCCAAACTCTTTTCCAACAATTGGACATATTTTAAGAAAAAAATATTAATTATAAGAAAAATCCTTCAAATTCATTAAAAAAAATTTAAAATATCACAAGAGATTTAGGGAAGAAGGTCATAGAAAGTCAACCTTTTATGAAAACAAACAACCCAAGAGAATAATAACTAATCCCTCTCTCTTTTTCACAAATATAACCTCGTCTTACTTAATATTGAAATAAGAAGGAGCTTGAGAAAGGATTAGAAGAGGAAAGGAAGATCAAACATGAAATTTAAGGAGAGGAAATGTGGCAAAATAAGTATGAAGAAAAATATGTCAATTTGGAGGTTAGGGAAGAATAGAGAAAATGAAGCCTTTGGGTTTGAATTACTAAGGGTTTCTGCTGAAAAAAGAAGGGTAAGGGGGTTTCATAAATTGAAACCCCAAACCCTATCCCAAATCCAATATTTAATGTGTAAGTTTCAAAGGTTCAAAGCTGACATTTCTTCCTTTTGAGCTCAATTGGTTAAACTGTAGTGTTCTAGGTAATGTGACTCATAAATTTAGAACACTAGAAAGGAATAATGATAAAAAGGGAATGTAATCGAAGTTTAGCAATCTATAGAGGTTGTAAGAGAAAATAATCGAAGTTTAGCAATCTATAGAGGTTGTAGGAGCAAATAATTCATTTAGGAATCTCAAAGAAGAGAGGGAAAAGAAGGAAGAAGAAGACAAATGAGCTGAAGTCATGAATGTGACTTCTTATAAATTACCCCTTTATGAATCCCTTGAAATAAAACAGGTTAGGTATGCTCAAAATCTTTGTAAAACTCATAAAGAAACTGCTCAAAGCATAATCATGATGTTGGAAAATTTTTGAGGAAATATTTATAGTGAAAATAGATTTCAAGGAATAACTGGTTTAGTTGAACCAATCGACTGATACACCCAAGCTAGTTGATAAATACCTTCAACCAATCAAATGGTTTATTGATAAAATTAAGAATTATTTAAAATCTAAACTTAGCCTAACCTAAATGATACCAAGCTTTAAAAAAATCTCTAAACCAAGGTTAGGCACACTTTATAGTAATTTAATTGCATTATATAAAATTTAATTATTTTATTTTAGTCTTTTAATGATAAATTAATAAATAAAATAAATAAGTATTTAAAATGGATGATGATGTGATAATTATAGCCTTAGAGGCATTTTGATCACTTTTGACTTAATGCATTTAAAATTAATAATTGGAAATAGGATTTTCTTAGTGTATTAATAGTTTGACCTTAGTAATGATTGTGACTCTAACTTTGACTATTGTCCTTAGGGTTAATCTGAATAATAAGAAACAAAAAGAAAATGGTTGAGTATGGAATTAGAACAACTATGCAATTTGTAATTTTTTGTGTTCACATTTTTAAGTTATTAATACTTATATTGGAGGACCTCTACTTTAGGAATGGTTGTTCTCTAGGGTTAGCTACCCTAGGGATGAAGTAGGAGTCATCAGTTTATTTCGGTTCACTGGTGTATCATTGTGCCCTAGTAAGACCCTAGTCTACTCTATAGGTGACCTACGGATCCTATAAGGAGTATCAATATTTTAGGTATAGGTGTCCTAAGTTGGGAGAATACTATGTCACCTTGTGCACTAGTATGATTAGAGTGTTGTTATAACTTTAGGTTGGATGGCTGGGAGGATATCCTGATACCTCGTACCCTGATATGACCGGTGTATTTTTATATCTGCACATTATTATTTTAATACCCCATTTTTAACTACTTATAATTATATGTAGTTAATTACATAAATTATTGTATGATATTTTATGGATTCATGATTTTTTGGGTGATTGAGCAGTAATTACAATTTTACGGCTAAACATACTTTGTTTATAAAATACTATTTATTTCCATAAACTTTTGATTTACACCTTGAAATCTATTCTTATAAAGTTTTATTTATTTCCTAAACGGGTTTAAATATAAATACAATTTTTTTTGTTTAATTGTATTTGTATTGGTAATTCCTTTTGAATTTTATACGTAAAATATATAATTAAGACATGCTAGCTAAATGTCATATCAATTGTGTGTTAAAAATTATTAAAATTTATATTTGGGTTTAAAATAAATAAATAGGAGGATCTAGAAGGTTTAATGATTTTAGGAATAATTTTGGTATTTATTTTTTTAACTACCTTGTACGCTTGTTAATTCACTATCAGACCATTATTTTATATATCAAAACTTACTTTAAATTCATGAAAATTTTCGTTTGATTTTATAATGTTATTTTAAGTTTATAAGTAAATTGTCATAATTTTATACTCTTTTTCCCTATTTTTATTAATTTTATCCTCTTTATTAATCTTTCCACCACTAAAAATAATTTATAAATCCTAATATTACCGTTCACCAACAAAATTCCTTCTCTAACTTTCATGATCATATTTTGAATAAATTTGACCATTTTATTATTCATTCAACCAAAATTTAAGCTAAAGTCACTTTTATACATTTTCTACCTATGATAGTTATGTCACTTTGGCTTTCTTGCACCCAACTTTCTTCACTTGCATTCCCCATGAGTAAATCTAAACTTAGAACTTCACACCATCACCTCAAACATCCCTTAGTTTATTTATAGGTTCTCATAACTTCATTCAACCTAAATGCACTCCACCAACATACACACTCAACCACCTTATACTTTTTCATTCAAGTGTTGGTTTGATAGTTGAATATGCCCACTATTTGGATTTGTTATATTGGTTGGCAATTGTTTTGGTGCTTTCCTTATCATGTTATAAGTGGTATGGAGGTGGTTATTGTAAAATGCCTTAATTATAGTTTGGATTTTTCCTTCATGGGACACCCTTAGTAAAATTGAATTAATGAAATAGTCATAATATGGTCAAGTTTGATGTCATGAACATGTGGTATATAGTATGATATGAGTTATGGTATGAATATAGCACTTAGCTATGGTATGTACTATTTAACTTATTATTTAATTTTATTTTATGTTACATTCTATGTGCTCCATGTGATATTTACATACTTCGTATTGTTTATTAGTTTACTCACAGTACTATAGAACCAAGTATTAATGATGCCACATAAATGACGGTTTGATGGAAACCATTGGTAAAAACATAAAAATTAAGGGGTGGCAATGAGGTTCAAGTTTTAATAATGGTTCTAGATATTAATCATCATTAAAATTAAATCAACGCGTGTTCGTAGCATTTTAGTTTTGGTAACAGTTAATTTAGATTGTCCGAAAATGTTTGACCAGTTATTGAGTGACTTAGAAAAACCTTTGTATAGTGATTATAAGTAGTTTACTAGATTATCTGCCACTTTAAGGTTGTACAACTTAAGGGCATGTAACAGATGGAGTGATAAGAGTTTTACAAAATTATTATCACATATGAAAGAAATAATTTCCGATGATAACGTTCTACATGATCGTACCTATGAAGAGAAGAAGATCCTTTCATCTATGGGTATGAGTTATAAGAAGATACATGCATGTCCTAATGATTGTATATTATTTTGTAATGAATATGCTTGTTTAGATTATTGTCCTAAAGAAGAATGCAAAGCACCATGATACAAAAAGAATAAGGTGCCAGCAAAAGTGTTATGGTATTATCCTATAATACCAAGATTTAGGTAGATGTTTAATAATGTAGAAGATGCAAAGAACTTGAGATGGCATTGTAACACCCCCATTTTCACTACTAAAAATTTTTGTTTTGCGGAAGCGTTAATTACAAAATAATGGGTGTTACCGCCACACTCAGTATAAGTCTAGCATCCGCTACCATTCTTATACTAAGTGCTAAGGCTAAAACATTTCTATACTCAAATAACATGATGACAAAAGTCAGAATACAGAGAATAATAGATGAGTATAGTACTAGTTAAAATCAACATCAATAGTCTATCAAAACTCAGGAGGGAAATTACAGGATGACATAGAAGTCCAAAAAAATTGGAAACCAGATAACAGAAGGGACACCGGATATTTCTATGCTCTCAGACCCGACTGACAGCTTTCAATGGGACTCAGGAACTGACCTACAAAGTCCACTGCCTATTGAATAGGCAGGAATTGCCCACGAAAATAAACCCTTTTGTACTACGGTACTGAGTAACCATTTATACCAAACTAATATGATAAACAGCATGGAACACATGGAAGGCATACCATTAACATTGTATAAGACATATACATATACACACGAGGATTGAGATACAGCAGTTATTCAAATAATCAAATTCCATCTTGATCACAGAATGCTCATATTCACTCTTCTGAAATAGCTAAACTTACCAAATGGAAAACCCAGAGATACTATCTGAAGTATGATTAGAAGAAAACCCAAATACAGTAACCATAACGCATCATGACAATACGTGGTATAAACATTAATATATACATGAACTAATCCAACATAATAATCATAACAGGTAAGCAATAGTCACTAGCTACATACTATTCATGCATGCTTATTTAGAGTATAATAACACTTATCAACTAAACATCCCTAGATGCTTTCTGAGGCGATAATCAAAACCTACTCTACACCACAATTATAACATCTACAGTGTAATTCATTTCTCAGCATTAACTCCAACCAGTTACATAACATCATAGGTATGTTCACAGATACAGTATAATAACCAAATACATAACGTCACAGGTACACTTACATGTATAGTATAATAACATCCATAACCTCACAGGTATATTATAGGTGCGGTATAATAAAATCCATCACATCACATATATGTTCACAGACATAATACTAATACAGGTAGGCACAAAGGCTGCTACCCCAAAATCATAGGTAAGCACAACGGCTGCTACTGAAACCCTAGGTAGGCACAACGGCTGCTACCGAACCCAGAGGTAGGCACAACGACTACTACCCAAAACCACAGGTAGGTACAACGACTACTACCAAACCAATCCAAAACCAATAATAATCGTTCCAATCAAATCATATCATTTTCATTTTTATTTACTCGAGAGGGATACAAAAATAACCCGAAGACATAACAGTACACCGGTCATACCGGCGCACAAAGCAACACGATACCCTCCAACCATCCAACCTAGAGGCATAACAACACTCTGTTCATATTGATGCACAAGGCATACAATACCCTCCTCACCTCAGACACCTAATCCTTAAGTATAGATACCCCCTATAGGGCCCGTAGGTCACCTATAGAGTCAACTAGGGCCTTACTGGGGCACAACCAACACACCAGAAACCCAAACAAATCGAGGACTCCTACCTCGTCTCTAGGGTAGCTACCCCTAGAGAGAAACCATTCCCAAACTCGAGGTCTTACACTTTACGTATTAGTATTTTTATAAAGTGATCACGGATAACACACATTACACGTTTATTCTCATTTCCATACTTGTTCATTTTTCCTTTATTTCCAATTATCCAAGTCAACCCTACGGTCAACGGTATAAAACAAAGTCCAAGTCAATACTAAGGTCAACCTACCAAAATTTTAAGGCCATCCTATATCCAATTATTCACATTTGGGCGTTAGATCGAAAATGACCAAAATGCCCCTAAAGCTAATAATTATCAGATTAGCATCCATTTAAATACTAAGTCTATCTTATTTATTAATTTTTCGTGAAAAGGATAAAACAAAATAATCTAATTGTTTATTATATAATTTAGATCATCAATCATGTCAAAAGACCATTTTGCCCCTACACAGATTTCGGCATACGAAACCCTATCATATACTTTTGAAACGTACAAAACACATGATTGCAAAATCAACAACAGATAATACATATTAGGCATGTTTTTTAGAATAAATATCATAATACACAAAAATGACTAAATTGCCCCTAGGACACACATCCATAATAATTATTGAATAATTATATCTAAACATGCTAAACTAATAATTATATACATAATTATCATACCAAATATGTTCCCATATTAGAATCATTTTTAAATCATATTTTTGTACCCGAAATATTTTATATCAGATAACATGCTCGTTTTATCCGTTTTCATAATACTAATAATTAATACATAATTTTATATCGAAATAAATCATGCTTAACATATTCCATATACCAAAAATCCTAATGTGCTATCACGCAATATTTAACATTTTAGTAAGGTATAACGGTTACCTGAATTCCAGCAAAAACGTAAAATTAGCGGTATCCACTAAAATTTATTAGGTCCTGCAAATTAAACTTTCGTACCTAAAATAATACCACAAATACATAATTAATATCTATCATATAAAATAATAATTATAGTATAAAAATATTTATTTTTCTAAAATTACTAAAATACCCTTACAATTAATATGGTACCAAAATTTTTTTAGAACACCACGCAACTCATGCTGCATGCAGCGTGAGTCATGCACGAAAGGGAGGCTTGCTGGCTAGGCAAGAGGGTTAGCCGGGCTGTGAGGCAGGGGGAACGAGAGGGCGGCAGAGCTGGTGGTGATGGCTAGGTTGGGTGACGGTGGGGGCTACTGGTTGGGCGACGGGATGGACACAGGGAAGGTCGGGAGCTGCGACGGGGGTGAGGATGCTGGAGGCTGGTGCTGTTGGTTGGCTACGGTGGTGGTGATGTAGCGTTGGTAGTGGGCGGTGGATGTTGGTGGGCTGGCGGGGGAGTGATGCTGCTGGGCGCTGCGTGCGGAAAGGGAGGAGAATGGTGGTGGTGGTACGTGTGCATGGTGCTGGTGGTGTAGGTTGGCGACTGGGCTGCGATGGCTGATGGTGCAGGATGAAGGTGGTGGTTGGTGCTGCTGGGAGAAGGAGAAAGAAGAGGAGGCAGGGTGGCTGGGTGTCGTGCGGTCGAGGGTTGCGATGGGGAGGCAGAAAAAAAAGGGGGAGAGGAGCTGTTGGGATGGGCTGCATGCGGTGGTGTGGCTGGGGTGGTGCTGCGGTGGTGTTTGGGTGGAAGGAAAACCAAAGAAAAGAGGGGAGCGACGGGGGGCTGGGTGATGGATTGCTGCGAGTGGAGGTGCGGGAGAGGGTGGCTACATGGGGGCTGTTTGGTTGGGAAAACTGAGCGAAGAGAAGAGAGGGGAGGAGGATGGGAAGGGCTAGGAAAATGGAGTGTTAAGTGTGCGGAGATGTGTATGTATACATGGTGTAGAGTCTTGTTTGGTTGGGGGCTCGGGGAAGTTGTCGTGCGTAGTAGGGGGCTGTTTGTTTTGGGGTGGTGTGGTGTGTCGTCTGTGGTGTGTATATATGTATATGAATGCAGAGATGAGGGGATGATTGAGTAAAGTAAGAAAGTGAGAGAGACAGGAAGATTATTTACGGGGAAGAGATATCAAAGGTAGAGGGAGAGAGGGAAAAGAATATATATATATATATATATATATATATATATATATTATAAATATATTTATATATACATATATATCTTATTTTAAATTTAGTTTGAATAAATTAAAATATCGGATAGAAAAATAATTCAATCTAAGATAGATTTAAATAAAATGAAAAAGATAAAAATAATCGGGAATAAATTTTAGGAATTTATTTTGGATTACGGGTCACGGTTATTAATAAAATAATTTGGATAAGATTTACGGATAAAAACTAGGATTAAAATAAATAATCGGTTTCTATCAACTTCTTAGCCTGATTATTTTTATATCTATGTTGTCATAATAACAACAACAACAACAACAACAACAACAACAACAACAACAACAACAACAACAACAACAATAATAATAATAATAATAATAATAATAATAATAATACTTTTAATACTAAACCTCCTAAATTAATAATTATAACTAATCACACGTAATTATTAATTTTAATTAGAGTTTCCTAAAAACGGGGTATTACAGGCATAATGATGAGAAGATAGATGATGAGACTCTCCACAATGGATGATGATTGATTGTTTGTTTCTTGAATTTGGCAAAGAACTAAGAAACTTGCATCTTACACTCTCTATGGATGGTATGAATTCACACAATTAAGGCACATATAGTATTTGGCTGGTATTTTGGTTATATACAATCTACCGTCATGAGTCTACATGAAATGCAAGTATATGGTTTTGTCTTCACTCATTTTTGGGCCAAAACCACCGGGAAATAATATTGATGTTTATTAGGAGAATTTTGTTGATGATTTGAATATATTATGGGACATGGGTGTTAAAGTGTTTGATGCATATGGTGAGGAAAGTTTCACTTTGACAGAAATGGTATTCTCTACTATAAGTGATTTTTTAGCATATGGTAACTTTTCGGGTTAAAGTGTGAAAGGCTATTACACATGCCTAATATGAAAGGATAATACTTCATTTGTTCAACTAAAGCATGGCCTAAAGACTTTTTTTTTCCTCGGGCGTCATATATTTTTACCAAGAGATCATCATTATCATAGATAAAGGAATGCATTCAATGGGACACCAGAAGAAGGCCATGCACCAATCCGGTTGACGTGAAGACAAGTGTATATGAAGATGAAATATTTGAAGGTGTTGTTTGGGAAGAAGAATAATATAAGCCTCCATCAGTTGGGTGGAAGAAAATGTCTATATTCTTCAATCTTCCATATCAGAAATCTCTAAACGTGAGACATGCCCTCAATGTGATGCATATCTAGAAAAATATTTATGATAGCCTTATTGGTATAATACTTAATGTTCCATGAAAGACTAAAGATGGCATAAATTCTCGATTAGATATGGAGGAAAGGAGCATTAGGCATGGAAATAGTATAACGAGATAATGGAAGAAGAACTTATTTACCATCGACTTTCCCTACTCTCTCTAGAAAGGAGAAAATTAAATTTTATGAATTCTTTAATAGTGTCAAGATTCCAGAAAAATATTCTTCAAATGTTAGAAGGTTAGTGTCAATGAAAGAGTTAAAACTAATTAACATAAAGTCTCATGATTGTCATATTTTGATGCAACATTTGATGTCAATAGCCATACGTGGAATTTTTCTAAAGCATGTTAGAATTGCTATTTCTAGAGTTTGTTGGTTCTTTAATACACTATGCTCTAATTTCATACACCCTAATAGTTTATATGTCTTGCAAAGAGGGATTGTGATCACTTTGTGCCAGCTTAAAATGTATTTTCCTCCTCTATTCTTTAACATTATGGTGCATCTAACCATTCACTTGGTTTACGAGGTAAAAATGTTAGGACCTATTCACAAGCACTAGATATACCCCTTTGAACAATTTATAAAGTTGATAAAATGTTATGTGAATAATCGATATCGGCCAGAAGGATGCATTGTTGAGAGTTATCAACTAGAAGAGGCAATGGAATTTTATACAAATTACTTGTCCAATGCTGAAGCTATTGGTATTCTTAAGGCTCAACATGCATGAAAAGTCGAAGGATGAAGTATTAGGGGAAAACAATTTGGGCAAGTAGACTCTGACATGCTCTGTAAAGCACATCTATATGTATTACATAAAAGTACTGATGTTCGGTCATATGTTTAAGAACATATGTGCTCTTTGACGATTGAAAATCCATCAAAGACTGAGAAGTGGGTTATTGATATACATAATCTTTCCTTCATACATTAGCCAAGATATCACGCCATTCCACTTATAGAAAATTTTTTGACATCTATTTTTGCAACCCTGCATTGGTTATCCCAAATGCCTAATATGAACTCTTCTCATATGCTAGCTACGCTATCAATGGATATACTTTTTATATGAAACAATACGATTAGAGGAGTAAATGCAGAATATTGTAGTGACTTTGGTAGATGAGGCAATATATATTGCTAGTGCAAAGGATGAGAATCTAACATATGCAAATATGAATTATTATGATGCCGTCAAACAAATTTAGGAGCTAGATTACACTATATTTAAAGTACCTATTTTTGGGTGTAGATGGGTTGAGAATAGTCATGGGGTTAAATATGAAGATCAGTTGACATTAGTAGATCTCAATAGGGTAGAGAATAAAAAAGACCCATTCATCTTGGCATCACAACAATATAATTTTCTCTGTCATTGCTCCTACCAATAAAAGATGGATTGTGGTTTGAGCCATGAAAAGGAGACCTATATTGTGTCACTAAAAATGATGCTAATTAGGATAAAGAGTGTGCCAAAGTAGTGTAAGTAGCTCAATCATTGATAGATGATAATAATGATATTATTGAGGAGGAAATCTATGTAAGGGAGGATCATCATGAAGTAATATATGTATCAGATCATGAAACCATTCAAAAAGGAGGAAAGAAAAAAGAAGGAAAATAAGGCAATGAGGGTAATGACATTGTAACATGTTTGAGACTACGCTTGTTATTCCTCCATTAGATTATTTTATTTTTCATATCATTACTTCATTACATTGTTATGTTTCTCATATCATTACTACATCTGGTTATTAAGTTTTTCATATCATTACTATATGTGAAATGTTTACTTGATACTTCATTTTGTATATCTTTATTCACAACATACATTATACTAATTTATATATTCAAATTCCATAAAGATATGATGAAGCACACTATTGATAGGGACTCTAGTGATGAATAAGGGAAGAGAGGACCTACTGTGATGAGAATCATCACAGGCATGAGAAACCGAGGTGAACAAGTAGTATTGAGTTGGAATACATATAATCTTTCCATTGGCAAGTATGCTGACATGTTTCTGATATACATTTCACTTGTCACTCGTAGTCATGTTCCTATCACCTACAAAAATTAGAAGCAGGTTCCAAAAGGTCACATGAAACATATTTGGTAAGAAGTGATGGTAAATGATATGGTTTTTTTTGTCATATTTTAATTCATTACATGTTATAAATATCAATATAATGACATTGACATACATATTTATGTATTACTTTGCAGAGAGTCTTCATCGTCTCAGAGGCAAGGAAAAAGTGTCTTCTTAGACATTGTGGTGAACGTCTAAGAACATTTAGGACATATTTGACAAATAAAAAAATGTATATAAAGAGGGATGTTGCTTTACACACAAAGCTCCCAAAACATTATGGGTTTATTAATCAAGAAAGTTGGGACCAATTCATTGCATATCATCTTTCAAAGGAGTTTAAGGTATTTTTTGACTAACAGTTAAGATTTTGGATTAAGAATAGACAAATAGATTTTTAAATAAAAGATAATACATATTTACCTTGTAATATAGGAGAAAGTGCCAAGAATAAATAAACTGCAAAGGAGCATATTTACCACCATAATATGACTCGAAAAAGGCTATGTAGGCCTAGAAGAAGAGATAGTATGACCTTTTGATTAATGTGTTCGCATTATAATGTTTATATTGTTATAATAATATTGCTAATATAATTGCATATTTTGGAATTACAACTCCTAGCCTAGGAAAAAGATCCATCTACCTCATCCATCAATATTGATACGTTATGGAAGAAGGATATATTAATGAAGATATACTTAATGCTGCCAAAAGAATTGTAAGTTTGAAGCTATCCCTAATCGTTGTTATTTTTCTTAGAGAAAATATATCATGATATTATGTTTATTTATATATTATAGGATGAACTTGAAACACCAGATGTTGTAGAGGGTTTAGATCAATATAGCATCGTGTCTTAAGTGATGGGAATTGAATAATACCTAGGAAGACATAGGGGTATTGGGTTAGGGGATATGAGAATAAGTGTTTGTGGTTGATCTTGTGGACCCTAAGACACCCATGACCAAGTGGTTGTCCTAACACAAAAATTAAATCAGGCATTTGAACGGATAACCATAATGGAGAAAGAGTTGGAACCTATCAAATCTCAAGGGTTTAAGCCATCCAATTTAGATGCACATGGTCCACTTCACATACCCAATTTAAATAGAATTAGAGACAATTGTGGAGCTGATACACGTTTTTCTTCTCTTCCTTAGGTAAGCATATAAAACTATGAATGTGTCTTCGTAGATAATGACCTCTCAATTATTTTGGTAAAAGGAAGGCTAAGCATCACCCATAATACCAAAACACTATCGGTGCATTGGTCTATATTGGGCCTAAATTGCAGGCTTGTATGTATTAACATTCTATAATTAGAGATGCACCCATGCTTTGTTACAAATAAGGTGATGAGATAGCTACAGTGTTAAAAGCTCATGGAAGCTTCGTGCCTTAGCCTACATACATGATTCATCTTACAACTAAAGAGGTAACACCATTATCCATCCATGTTAATACAAATACATTAAACACATTGTTTATACCTTATTAATATACATATATATGAAAATTGCATTATGTTTATTACTATGAATTAAGGGATCTGAAAAAAAAAAGAAAGCTCCTAAGTCAAAGGGAAAGTGAAATCCTAGTGGAAGGAGAAAAACAAAAGAAGGCGCTGAGAAAGGAAAGCAAGACATATAAGAAAAATCATTAGCTCCATAGAAGATCTCATCTTCAAAGGACAACCAATGTCTACAATAACCCCCACCGACCATCACATACTTTGGCAATATTGTATTTCTATACCCAAAACTTCCTCGGTAGTGATCTAATTATAATTTATTATCCTACCAAGTATGTTGGGAGGGATAATGCCATGTACATGGTATCGACAAAGGTTATTAGTGAAATTTATAAATTTGAATGGATGTCAACAACGAGTGTGGTTATATATGTTAAGTAAGTATTATTTCATATAATATATTTTAACATTTTTTTGTTGATTTATATAATTTTATGAGTTATCAATTATTAATAAATATGCATTATTACTGTCATCCATAAGTTAGCGGCTAGCTAGGTTGTAGTAGAGGGGATGTTATCCTCTATTGTGTTCGTGTATCCATACTACATATCTGATCATACTGTAGTCATTGTGGGTAGAAACATAAACTATGTAGTGAATCATACCTTGAGAGAGGGGTACAACAACAAGCTTTACCTCATCCCTTATCTCGCTAATGATCATTGGATTTTGTATGTTGTCCATCCCGATCAAAACTAAATATATATTTTTGATTCCCTTCATAATTATTCCATTCCTTTTGATGTCATTCGTTCTAAAGGGAAACATTTAATTGATATGTTAGTATACTTCTTACTCACATTAATTTATTAATGCATATATCCTCTTATATAATTTTAGGCATATAAATTTGTAATATTGTGTATGAACTTTATTTATTATATAGGGCACTACAGACGGTGTATATGAGGAGGGGTGGAAATGGTGTTCCAGACCTAAAGAATGTTGAGTATGAGTTTATCATGATAAATAAAAAGATTGAAATTTTGTATTTGATTTCAATTCCAATTAATATCTAATACAACAACAAGCTAATAAAATTTATTTTATAGTGTCCACAACAGCAAAATAGTAATAATTGTGGATACTATGTTTGTAGATTAATGGATCACATACTCAAGAACAAATTTGCGAATATAGATCCAATCCATGTATGTTTTGTTTTCCATATTTTTTCATTATATACTTAATCTATGACATATTTATTATTAATATATATAACCAAATGATTAGATCATATCAATTTGTAGCTTTTAAATGATGAGTACACATGAGGCCAGAAATACGCTGATGAGTAAATTGATAAAGATAGAGATGAATGGGTCAAGTTTGTATGCTCACATACTTAGTATTAGATATCTATGTACATGCATTTTAGGTTTGTATTTGTTATATCTTATGTTCTTTTATACAAATATATGCAAGACTAAGATGGACCTACATATATATGGAAGACTTTGTATATTATTGTAACACCCCGAGTAGATATGACCACGCGAGGCTATCTTAGAGTACTTTTGGATTGATCGACTGACCCCACAAATCAACACGAGTACTTTCAGAGCACTTTGTCCTCACTCACGCACTTTTTGAGATATTTTTTGAAAATTCTGAAACTTCCTAGAAGGGTCACCCATCCTAAAATTGCTCCACAGCTAGCACGCTTAACTGTGGAGTTCTTTAGGATAGAATCACCAAAAGGATGGTATACCATGTTGATATAAGTAGCTGATTCAATCCTTATAATACTCTGAACAATTTAGGGTATTACATTCACCCCCACTCAAAGAACGCAACGTCCTCGTTGCACCTTAACCACTAATTGTCTCAATACAATTTATCCCAAGAATCATCCCGCTAGGTGGTTGACTGGCTAGTCCAAGTTCAACTCATGGTCGCGGTTTTGCTCTGATACCATTTTTAACACCTCGAGTCGATACAACCACGCGAGGGCTACCTTGGAGCGCTTTCGAATTGATCGGGTGATCCCACAGATCAACACGAGTCCTTTCAGCACGCTTTGTCCTCACTCACGCGCTTCCTGAGAAAATTTTAGAAAATTTCTGAAACTTTCTAGAAGGTCACCCATCCTAAAATTGCTCCACGGCTAGCACGCTTAACTATGGAGTTCTTAGGATGGAATAACCAAAAAGATGGTATACCATATTGATATAAGTAGCCAACTCGATCATTATAACACTCCGCTAAAATTGGGGTATTACAATTATAGTATATAGCTACCAACTGGGAGTTTGGAATTGTAGATCCAATGAACTTTGAGTTTGGAGTGTGTAGAGCTACTAAACTTGTGGTATGCTTATGAATTTCTAGAGTTATTAGTAGTGTTTTAGTGATTGCAGATTTCGTAAATATTTGAGCATACATCTGCATATGTGGGCTAGAACAAATTGCATAATATATATATATATATATATATATATATAATATTTTAATAACATTTTTAGTGCAAACCGTTGTGAAAACAACATTCAACAATAGTTGTAATGAATAACCGTTGCTAAAACCTTATTCATAATAATGGATATATCAAATAACCATTGACAAAACCACATGTTTTAATAATAGTTATAGTGAATAACCGTTGACAAAGCATCATGTCTTAATAATAATTTTATTTGATAACTGTTATTAAAACATGCGTAATTAGCTAAATTTTGGCGTAAATTTTAATTTTTTTATGACGGTTTTATAACTATTATTAAAATTTTAATAATTCACAATTCAATAATGGTTGAAAACCGTTATTAAATTTATTAAAAATTGTTATTAAAGACACCTTTTGGGGTGGTGTTAGTGCTGTTGTAATAATGGGTTCCTTTTTATGGTGCTTGTCTATTTATTGAGTATTCTTTGCCTTGAATGAGCACTTTGAGGATAAAACTTGATGGATTTTGGTAGGATTTAGAGTTAGGACTCTCCAGTGTCCATTCTAATATCGTTTAATCTGATTATCCCTTCGACTTTTATGTACCATTTTGTATTTCTTTCCCTTATCAATTATAACTTTTTTGTCCAATCTTTTGTTGTCAAAGCAGTTTAATATTAAATGAAATATTTATCTGCTTATTATTAATTATTTTTATTATTTTAAGTGGATGAATATTTTAGCCTTAACACTTAGTGTAATAAAGGTAGAGAAACCACACTTATACTAAGTGTGGCGATGATACCCTACATTTTTAATGGTTTAGCTTCCTCAATCAACTATTTTTTTTATAAAAAAAATTTAAGTGCTAAAAATTAGGGTGTTACAATTATTGTATCATCTTGAGTAAATAAAAATAAAAATGATTGTTATTAGATGGAAATTGTTATTAAATTGGTCGATAGTAGCCTTTGTGCTTATCTGTAATATTATGAATTTTTATAGGTATTGTGCTATTGAACCCTACCTATGGTGAAATAGATATTGCTAGCTTTGATATTGAGATGTGATATATAATGTGAAGGTTATGGTTATTCTGTTGAGATGAGCTCTAATCATTACTTTAGAGAGCATCTCTTTTATGCTTAGTTGGTAAGTTTTATTATGTTCTAAATGAATGAGTATGAGTGGTATGTGGTTTCAATGATTATTATTTATCTTATATGGTTATTATATTTTGTTCATTGCATGTATATTTTAATATGTTATATCATGTTTTGTGGTAATACATTTTAAGTTCTATGTGGGCTTTTCATATTAGTTTTGTATAATGGATTACTTAGTACCGATGCACCAATGATTTTTGTTTCATGGTCTCCCATCTATTCAATGGGCAGTCTTTATCTTGTAAGAGTACTTTGAGGGTTAGGCCTGATGGTTTCTAGTAGGAATTGAGAGTTAGGATTATCTGAGATTTGGTCAACATCTTTTGATCTAGATTTTCTTAGGACTCTTATGTCCCCTTCTATATTTCTTTTCCTCATTAGACTGTAACTCTTTGCTTGATTTTTTGGGCTAATTAGGATAACGCTATTCTGTATTAAAATCGTTATGTTTTTGATTTTATGGTAGTTATTAATTTAAGGTAAGTAACGTTTAACCTTAGCACTTAGTATAAGAATGGTAGAAAATGTTCTTATACTAGACGTGGCGGTCACACCTACTATTTTTATAACTAAGGCTTTTGCAAAACAAAATTTTTAAGTAGTAAATTTTAAGGTATTACAGAGGGATTTGACCAAATTTCAAAACAACGAAGGAGAAGGTCAGGGAAGGCTACAAATGGGAGCTCGGGAGAAAGGGAAGAAGTATACAAACAAATGGGCTTTGATTTGATTGCATCAAAACACAAACATGAGGGAGGAAGGAGAGGTTCAATGGGAAAGGTAATGTTTGAATGACAATGCCTAAGGGGTTAGTGAAGGCTGGTAGACATTCATTGGGAAATGGCAGGGACATGGAGTGTGCACAAGGGTGCATGAAAATGCAATGGCTGGTAGGGTGAAGTGTGGAAAAAGAAAAATTACAATATGGTTAGGTTAGGGATTCAAGTTAAAAGTACCGAAACCAAGGGAAAACATCCAGTTAGCATAGATGGGTTCCACAGTTAAACAAATCGAGGTAAATATTCAAAGTAGGGTTAAACAATGAAATATAATTACTAATTTTATAATTATGGTTTCTATATTAGAATCTCTATAAACGAGGTATTAAAATATGCTTTATATTTTTTTATTATCGCATGTTTAGTGATCGTATGCTTATTATTTCTCATTATTGCACATTTGGTGATTGTATGGTTTATATTTCTCATTCTCCCATGTATCATGATATCATATGTTAATTGATAACGCTATGCCATGCTTTTATGCTTTGATCACATGTTAGCTCCGTTTGTTCCTTGCCATCTCTTTAAGAAAAATTATTTTACTTGGTATGTTTATTCTAATATGTACCATTTTATGCTCATATGGTTATTCAACGAACATTTGATCTTGTATTTTGTCACAAGGCTTTGGGGTTGTCCTGTCAACTAGATGCACCCTTGGAGAAGTGTTACTATAGGGTAATGTAGAGAGTTCATGTAGCTCATGTCTCGAGTTTTATGAAATTAATTCTTTGGAATTTCCTTATTCCCTTATATTTTATGTAGTTCCTTTCCATTTTATTATAATATTTGGATTTGACCATATATTCTGTTCATATAATTAATTGAACTAAAGTCTCATGATCTTTCATTTAGTTTATTATTGTTTGTTTTTCCACAGTAGATGTTTTAACTTTGCATTTAACACTAGTTAAGTGAAGGATCACATCTTTCTTCATATTAACTGTGATAGTAATACCAAATTATTTATATTTATATTTCTGCTAAAATTAAAATTTTTATTAATAAATTTTGGAATACTGTAGAATGGTTATCACGTCATGATAAAATAATTATTTTGTAAAAATTTCTTCATGTTACAACCGGCAATCTGAATAAGCTTGTGCTTGGGAGATTATTTTGCTCCCAAACCACAACATTTTTAAAACTATACAAGGTTTTTTTTTTTCCAATGTAATAAACATATTAAAACAGCAAAAAACCAACACAAGTAGTTTTTTGAGAAAAAAAAAACTAAATCTGCACCAACTCTTGATACTCGATATATATACACGTACACAAGTAACAACATACCCTGGTATCAAGCTTCCAAATATTCCTCCTTTCAGTCGTAACAATCCTTCAATTTTGGAACTCTGCTATCTGTATACACAATATTTTCTCCACCAGACGCGTGCACTGATTCTTTTATCCCTGGGAAAAATATATTAATAAATAACGATGATATATAGATGAGATTAAAATATGATGAAGATGAAGGCAGACAGAGAGTTACAAGAACGATCTATTTTCTATACACAATATAGAGTTGATCATATAGCTAGTTTTCTGTCCAAGAGTTTATTTCTCTAAATTTTTATTAAGCTAAAATGACAAATGCAAAGGGAATACACGGTATATAAATTTCCTGTTTGACAGGGTATCGAGAGATTAAGAATGCGAACTCACCTCCACTGGTTTAACTTGGGACTGGCAGCGCTGTAAACATTACCATAAAAAAAGATTTGAATTTGTGAACTTTAGGTACAAACCCTAATTATTATTATGATGATGATTTTTTATTTATTTATTTTTTGTATCATAAAAGGCTCACAAAGATAAGGATATATAATTCACTGCAGATTTGTAACAATAAAGATTATAATGAGAAAGGGGAATTCGAATAACCACACAACTATTAGGTCACGATCCCACTGATACATACGTCGCTTGCTTTAGGGTGTGATCAAGCCCACATGAGTTCAATTACTAAATGAAAAGGAACATATGAATGGGAAAGCGATGAAAATTGCTGCTTTAAAGGAAGTTTGCCAAAAACGATAAAGATGAATATGGGAACCAACATCAAATAGAAGCTGCAAAGAGGTGCAAGATAATTTATATCTATAGAATAATCAGGCATGCATAATGATGAAAGTAGAAGTATTTATAACTAAGGGTTAAATATATATAGTAAATAATATAATATAATATGATATAGTGTCATTTCAGTACATAATATATTCTGAGAAATCAGCGTGCGATCAAGAAGATGAAACGCAGTTTGAGACTAGGCATCACTATGATCGTCGTTTCTAATTGCAAAACAAATAAAAACCAAAATTATTTTGAAATATAAATATTAACATATATTTATAGGAGAGAGGAGGGGGCAACGCCGTAAAAAACACCGGGGGGGGGCATGACATGCAATGGGTATTGGAAACACAAGGGAGCTCCCTTCAGTCCAAGACATGACAGAGAGAGCCGAACACAGCTCCGGCTTCATTGGGTCAAAAACCCATCAATCATAATCACCAAATAGTATCAATTGCCCGACCAGTACTCCCATATCGATCGTCCTAGGCTAGCCTACGCTACCTGTTCAATGAGCTCACGAACCAATGATTCAGCAGCTGTGTATCGGCCCTTTTATTCTGCCCTGGGATGGACTGAAGAGAGCTCCTAATTTCGCCACTACCCAAAAAAAGAAAGAAAAAAAAAAATTAACCATCCATCCCTAACCGTCGTTCTGCAGAAGCCTCTCTCTCTCTCTCTCCCACACACACATAGAGCTTCGAATCTCTTAAGCTTTCAGTGCATGTTGTGTTGAGCAACAACACACTATATATATACAGAGAAGGAAGAGATGGTGGGGGGGGGGAGGGGGATGGAGGTGCCTCACATTTATGGTCTGTTTGTTTTGGGGTGGAAGGAGGTTAATGGAGGTGAATGAATTGATTCACCCCGTTTGGGTATCAGGTTAATAATTTTACCTGGGTGAATCGAGGTTAATGTTTCACCTCCATTCACCTCGATTAACCTCGTTTTTATTAACCTCCGATTTCGGGGGTAACGGAGGTGAAGGTGAAAGAATAAGTAAATTTTTGACTTGATAGGACCAAAATACCCTCAATATGACTTATTTATTTAATATAAGGGTATAAATATCATTTATTTTATTATTATAATCTTTATTCATCTCAATTTAAACGAAAATCTTAAAACATTCACCCCGATTCACCCAGGTTAGGTTAATATCATCCAAACAGAATTTTAAAATATTCACCCCGATTCACCTCCATTCCCTTCACCTAGGTTAATTTTTAATGTTTACCCCTACCTCGATTCACCCCAATCCAAACGGAGCCTTAGGGTTGCTAGTAGCTGCAGTAGTGGTAACTGGTGGTGGCAAAAGAAGGTGTGAAGGAAAGGAAGAAGCCCTAGCTAGCTAAAGTAATGATATTAGGTAAACAAAATCAAAAGGTACCCGACAAAGACCTCTTAAATTCAGGGCATAAATTCCGACGACCATTTGGTAAAGAGGCCGGCGTAGGGCAAACTGACATGACAGTTTAAGGGATTTAATTAATATATATATTGATCATGGATAGAGTTGAATGCACGATACGTATTACCTTTAAGATAAACAGAATCTCCGCCTCTACAAGGCTATTGACTTATGATTCGAATTGTCGTACTTAGGGCTGATTCTTTTGGTTTAATTTTTGATAAATTGATTTAATTATCGGAAAAAATTAGTATGTTTTCTTCTTATTATAACTATTACTATTATTATATAATGATTTTTTTATCAGTATCATCACCATTATTATTATTACTATTTTTATAATAATTATGATAGTTGATATTCTTAAAATTAATAAAATAGCTTTTCTAATATGAACCTTATGATTTGATTTGAAAATAGGTAACGACAACAAAATACCAATGTATACTTATAATTTGGTTTGGTTCGCCGTCTTCATCCCAATTTTTTTTTCCCACTTTCATTTTTTTAATTTCTATTTTTTTTAAATATACATAAATATAGTTTATTAAGTAAAAATTATTGCTTTTTTCTATTTCCGGTTGTCTCTATTTCTCTGTCCAAGACTACTTATAATCCGATCATTAAAAACAAAACTCTCATGAGTTATTAACTTTTATTGTTTCAAAGTTCAATTTATACGAGCTGGACTAACTAGTCTTTTCATTTCACTTCACTCCACTCCAATGATCGATTTTTACGTCGGTATGCGCTTGTATACTTCAGAGTTGTACTCCAGCTGTATGGCTCGTTCTTATTTTTCTTATATCTAGGCGTGAAGAGGTTCTTCCCATATCTTCATTATTCCTCATTGTCATCATGTTCCGAAATCTTTTTGTGTCCTTTGGAAATGGGATGGATTAGAAAAAATAGCATCATCTACTTCCGTTTATTTTGTTTGAGCATTATTTATCAGTGTTAATTGATGTTGATAATTCACCTGGATTATTTTATTTTTATTACCCTAAAAATAAGTAAACAGTAAATATTAAATACTATAATATTCATTCACCCTAATTCATTCTAAATCTAATGAGATTAAAACAACTTTTATGTATGATAGGTTAATATTATTCAAATAATATTTTAAAACATCTATCCTTCATTTTATTAAATTTTTAATTTTTACTTTCATTCTAATTCTCCTAAATCTAAATGAATTCTTATTTTGTTATTTTTGCATGTTATTTCATCTTGAATTGATATAAATTGTGGATATGACTTCTACGTATTGATATTAATAGTTTTTAACTTCACAAGTACATACGTATACATATAATTATTTATTATAAACCTTATTTTTACACATATTGTTTATTGTTTAATAAAGAAATTACAGATAATGAGAACAAGTATAAGGAATAAAAAATATAAACCTAGAACGTGATATCGTTGTGTAATACCTCCAAATTAGTGGATGTTTCACATGAATAATAAGACTATCTATATCAATAAGGTATACTTTCTTTTTGTAAAATTTATCATTAAATAATTTTATAGTTAAACATGCTTGACTTGGAGTAAGTTAATGATGTGTGACCTCTTGAAAAAAATTTTGGGATGTATGTGAGTTGTTTAAAAAAATGATTAAAAAGACTCGTGTTGATTTGTGGGATCAGTCATTAATCTTGAAATAATTCGAAGTAACTAACTGCAACTCTACTAAGATTATAATGTTACAAAATGTTATTATAGTAAAACCATGACTGTGAGTTGAACTTGAATGAGTCAGTCAGTCACTTAGTAGGACAATTCTTATGATAGAGTGTAATGAAATAATTAGTGGTCGAGGTGTAATAAGGATATTGTGTTATTGAGTGGGGGTGTATGTAGTGTTGGTAATGTAAGGCCTTTGTATTATCTTACTTTGTGGGTTATTCCTTCTTTTCCTTAGTCTCTTTGTTTCACATGGAAAAATTAGCTTTGCTTCTTTGTGTTTATATACTACCTTGGGTAGTTGGTGGTTTGAGTTAGTAGGAGAGACAAAGGTCCCCACGCGCGCTGTCGTTACCGCCGTCCGACTGGCTCGGCCCGTGCTCGTGACACGTGCGCGGTGTGTTGTGGTGTGCGCATTTTTTTTGGGCCTCGTGTACTTGATGTTTTCCTCGTGGAATCAATCAGCCAAGTTTTTTTTCGAAATAGTTTGAATTGTCGTAACTATTGCTTGATTTTCTTCCCACATCGAGCAGTAGTTGCTGATAATGGGGGTGTTTTTTTATTTATTCTCTTCAGCACTCTCTTCTTGAGTTCAGAGCATTGTATAGAGTTCCAACTCTTTTCTCTCGAGTGCACAAATAAGAAGAACACCGTGTTAACCGTGAGGGGCGACGTCCATACAGCCGATTGCACCTAGTCGGGGGCGAAATAGCTTCTAAGTCAGTGGGTTTACCACGGCACGGGTTTTCCTTCCTATTTTCTCATCAAAATATTTGGCCCTAAATTTCTTATATTGTCACAGTATTCAAGTTATTTTCCAACATGCAATATCTCTAATTTATTAGTAGATAGTGAGGGCTTAAAATGATCGATAAAGCTTCGTGTACCAACAATATATAATTGGTTTTGAAAAATTTATTTTTATAAACATTTATAATTAAAGCGTGTTTGATTTGATGTAATTTAATAATAGTTGATTGTTTGAAAAGTTTTTGATAATGTGTGTGAAGCGCTTCAAGTAATTACTCCCGGCCCATGTGTTGTGGTGTTATATGTAGTTAATTTTAGTTCCTTTTTTTTTTTTGACATTTCACAATTTACCTGCCCTAATAAATCTAAGACAAAGGGAATTCTTTTTTTTTTTTGGAATCGTGAAATCTTAGCACACAACAGCCTTCATTATATGTGTGTGTATATATATATATATATAAGCGTTGATAAATTTGTTGTCGATGATGCAAAAGCCGATACTAGGGATATATGCATTATAATTGAGAACCAGCTTTCTCGGCCAAAATGATAAAATTATTGAGATAGAACTTTAAATTATAAATAAGGGATTAGATAGAAACACGATATCAGTCAAATGCATATATAAAGAAACTACTTTATGCGGTTAAAGAAATTAATGTAATTAGCTGACAAAATTATAATAGTGGAAGATGAAATATACTCATCAGCAACATTAATTAAATTGAATAATTAACAAGAAGACGAAAGTACTGCATAATCTGTGAATAATAATTTTTTAGAGGTTAAATTATTGGGATAATTGAGCAGTTTATTGATCAGTGGCTTATTTAGACATACTTATAAAAAAAAGTATTTGTTTTTTAACAAAATTATTCTATTTCTTTTTAAATAATCATACGTTATAAATAACTTCGAACAAATTTTAATGTAATCGGTTTTGGCTTTTCACGAATCACCGGGAAGGTTCATCAAAATTTGACCTAATTTATTGATACAATTGCGACTAGATCATGTACACAGACAAAGATCATACAGGTGTATGTTTCCTTCTTTCTTAAACCGCGACATAATTTATTTATTGAAATTCCCCCGCCATTAAGAAAGGCAGTTCCGTACATTAATATAACATCTGCTTAGTGTTGATTATGTTTTGCTTTAAGATAGCAATACAATAGTCAGGAGGGCGGTGTTTAGACATGCAGCACATGTTGTTCCATTCCGAGCTAATTCCCAGATGTAAAGGTTATGATAACCTGGCTTGCCTCACAGCGAAGTCTTCTTTCTTTGTTTGCCTGGCCAATCTACGAGTCGTTTTACTGTTTTTTAGTACATCTCTTCTGCTTCCGTGCATGTGTTCAATGAATCTGCTGTCTTTGGTTTTCTACTTTGTTCCATGTTTTACTCCAAAGAATGTGCGACGGTACGGATCCATGAATTAAGGCAAATTATTCCTTCTATATAGTAATAAATTATACCTACAGTGTTTCTTTCACAATCCGTTTGGATTGAAAAAATAAATAAATTAGGCGAACCAGTAAACTAGCTTATTGGTTTAATTTTGACGAAAATGTCATAACATTTTTTGGGTAAAGGTGAATGAAGGTAGGTAATAAGTGTATGAGACTATTTCTATTCTTTTAGTTAATAAGGTAGTCCAAAATTCTGAATCTGTATATCTGTTCTCTCTCTCTCTCTCTCTCTTTCGGCTTACTTACTGAAGGTAAGGGAGACCCTAACAAGATTACGGAATGATCAAGAGTCTACAAGGATATTTCTCTTAGAAAGCCCTCTCCAAACATCAAAAAGAATTCTATCATAATACCAGCAGACACATTAACTAAAGTAATATTAGACTTTTTGACTTCATTGAAAATTGAAGTGTCTTATCAGATTATAGATTTAAATTTCGCCCATACGTAATTGTGGAATACGAGATCTCCTATGCCATAATTTACCTCCTCTATCATGGTTTTACCGATGCAGCTGTAGAAGTCTGGGTAGCAAGGAATTCGGCTTTTGGAAGAATTATATCATAATTAAACAAAAGACGGTGGGGAGTCAAAGACTTGCAAACCCCAGCAGCAACTCCTACCTGAAATGAGCCACTGCATCCCCAGTACCATTCGTTTCCCTATTACAATGAATGATCTAGCACTATTAGAATTGCGACTTATGGTGATAATTTTGGAAAAAAAGGGATTAATTTGAGGAATAACTTTTTTCTCTTTATAAAATTTAAAATGACTAAAATAAATTACGATAAATAAATTAGATGAAAACACCAAGATTTTTTTTACGTGGAAAACCGTTAAAGGCTAACGTAAAAACTACGAGACCTTTGGTCTAGTAAAACTTCTATTATAATATAGTAGGATTACAAAAATAAAATCTCTCGTAAAAACTAGAAGATTTCTCTCAAATGACCTCACCCATAAGGGATAGATTACGAGAAGTAATTATCTCCCTCACTTTATATGCGACTCTCTTTCTCAAATTTTAAAAGTGGGTATCTGACACTTGTGTTGTGGATATTCTTCACAACTTATGAATTTTCTTGCATTCTTCAAGTAAAGGTGTTTATAAGTAAATATATGAACCACTGTTACGTAACTCTAACCTTTTCCATTAAAAGTTTCAACTCCAATTAATATGTGAAACTCCTGGACAAGTAACAGAATGGTCAAGTATGACTACTTTTTCCATGGAAATAAATTCATGGGCAATTAAATAATGTGTAACTTCTATTTACCAAGTTAAGAATCTTAATGGTACATTGAACACCACTAATTTTCATAGTTTCACTCTTTTCTATTTTCTAATATAATTTTTTCTCTTGTTGTTATAGCCCCACCAAATAGGAGGGATCCCAAACAATCTCTCCCTTCCTGATTATTTTAGGGGGCATCACTACACCGGTACCTTCACAACAATCGTTGAATTTCTTTATTGGTATCACTTTGGTCATCATGTTCGATCAATTATCATCAGTGTGAACTTTGTCCAGCTTAAGTAGATTTTCTTCTAACACATCCCATAGACAATGATAACAAACATCAATATGTTTTGTACAGGAGTGATAGGTTGCATTTTTGGCTAGATTTGTAGCACTCTAGTTGTCACACTTCAACACATACTTTTCCTAACTCACAAAGGAAAATTTTCATCCATAACATTTTCTTACATGTTTCTATAGTTGTGATGTACTTTTCCTCAGTTGTTGAAAGTGCCACACACTTTTGGAGCTTTGACTGCCACGAAAAAACTCCCCCTACAAAGATAGTCACATAATAGGACGTTAACCTTCTCGAATCAACATCTCCTGCCATATCTGCAATAGTATAACCCTCTAGCACAGGCTTACTTTCACCAAAGCACAAACAGGTTATACCCCAGAGATAAAGAAGTATCCACTTCATAGCTTTTTAATGTGGTTTCCTGGGGTTGGACAAGAATCTAGTAACTACACCTACTGCGTAGGCAACATCAGGTCTGGTGCATACCATGTCGTACATGAGGCTACCAACTACAGATGAGTATGAGACCTTTTCCATTTCTTCTTTCTCTTTCTCATTCTTCGGACTCTACTTCTTACTTAGCTTGAAATATTCGGCTAGTGGAACACTGACTGACTTGGCCTTGTGTAAGTTAAATCTTTCAAGAATCTTCTCAATGTAACGTTCTTAAGATAGCTACAATAAATTTTTGGAACAATCTCGAGTGATCTTCATTCCAAGGATCTGCTTTGTCGGTCCCAAATCTTTCATAGAAAATGATTTGCTTAAGGCATTCTTAAGAGCTGTAACTTTTTTTCTTATCTTGCCCAACAACCAACATATCATCAATATATAGAAAAAGTATGATAGAATTACTAGTAGCATACTTCTTCACGAAGACACAATGGTCAGTGTGGGTCTTCTTGAAGTTATATTTAGTCATGAAAGAGTTAAACTTCTTATAACATTGTTTTGGTGCTTATTTTAGACCATAGAGGCTCTTTTTTTAATCGACACACTATATGTTCTTTACCTGGTTCTTCAAACCCCTCAGGTTGCTCCATGTATATCTCCTCCTCTAGGTCTCTATGTAAGAATGCAATCTTGACATCGAGCTATTCAATATCCAAGCCTAGGTTGGAGGCTAGGCCTAGAATTGCTCGAATATATGACATCTTTACCATCAGAGAGAATATCTCATCAAAATCAGTACCCTTCTTATGGTTGCACCCTTTGACCACTATCCTAGCCTTGTAACTCAGTTTTGGGTTGTTCTCTCCAGCTCTGATCTTGTAGACCCATTTGTTCTCTAAGGCATGCCTTCCTTTGGGTTATTTGACAAGATCATAAGTATGGTTCTCATGCAAATATTTCATCTCCTCTTACATGGCTTTTTTTTTCATTTTTCTTTGTGAGGATCAATTATGGGCTCATCATAGCTTTCAGGCTCCCCTTCATCTGTAAGTGTCACATACTGATCTGGAAGCTATTTGGGGGAATATTGTCTCACTCTAGTTCATCTCAACAACTGAAGTTGTTCCATTTCCTCACTAGACTCTACAGATTCATCATCATTAGTATATGTTAATGAATCCTATATTTCTTCTGTCAATGACTCATCTTAATTAGGCATGTTACCAGCTTCATCATCATTTTTCTCGCTATTTTGTTCCACTAACTCATCACATGCAATAGGGGATGAGTCATCTTCATGTTGAGTGCAAACTCTGGGCTTTTTTTGCTCCTTAGTGTCTTTAATAATCTAGTCTTCTTCAAACACAATATCTTGACTTCTTATGATCTTTTTGATCATAGGATCCTATAGACGATATCCTAACTCATCTTGAGGTGAGCCAAGATAGATGCACTTATTGCATGAAAACCAAACACATTGAACTGATCATGTGAGACCTTTCTTCTCATCCATACCTCCTCTCGGATATTTCCATCCAAAGGACCTGAGGGAGAATGGTTAACAATGTGACCGGCTCTCTTGAAAGCTTCTCCTTAGAATGAATTAGGGAGTTTAGCATGAGAGAGCATGAAATGAACTCTTTCCTCAATTGTGTAGTTCATTTTCTCATCCACACCATTCAGTAGTGGTGTCTTCTCAAGTCCGATGCCATAGAAAGTGGTGTCTTCTTGAGTTTGATGCCATAGAACTTGCAATAGCCTTTGAAAGGGCCATGAAAGTCTCCACCATTATCAGAACTGAAACATTTGGGCCTTTGGCCATTCTCTCATTCCACCCTAACACGGAACTCTTTGAATGCCTCGAGTACTTGATATTTTGCTTTCAACAAAGACAACCAAACCTTTTTCAAGTGGTCATCAATAAAAGTAACAAAATATAATGCACTACCAAGATATTTCTTAGTCATAGAACATACATTAGTATGCTATGTGGTTGGCTAGGTCTGCTAAATGAAAATCTATGTTGTTTTCTATTCAAATAATGAGTGCACTGTTTGAGTATTTTACCTTTCATATCTGAGAGGATTTCTCTATTGGCGAGGATTTGTAATCCATTCTTGCTCATATGGCCTAGCCTCTTGTGCCATAAATCCAAGCATGAGTTATCATGGACAATATTAGCTTCTTCCTTACACAATTTTACTTGAATAAAATACAACAAACCTTTTTTTGTTTTTTGCATCTAGCAACGATCATGTTGTTTCTTGTAAGTTTCCATTTCCTAGTGTCAAACTGGTTTAGGTAACTGGCATCATCTAATTTCCCGGTTGATATCAAGTTGAGGCACATATCTAGAATATGTCTTACATCCTTCAATATGAGTTCACATCCCATGTTGGTTATCAAGGCAATGTTGCCTATCCCCACGATCTTGCTTTTCACCTTATTTCCCATTTTAACATTACTAAAGTTGCTAATTTGAGAGGTTAAGAAGAATTCTCCATGTGAGGTGAGATGGAAAGAGGCACATGAATCAATTATCCATGTGTTATCATAATTAGCAATGTTAAGATAATTATCTTCCCTGAATAGCAAGACATCATTGATGTTGTCCTTTGTCACCACATTAGTTATGATGTTCTATTCTTCATTCTTCTTCGGGTCGATTTGGTTAGGCATGACATTCCCAACCTTTTGATCTCTCTAGAGATTTTGGAATTCCAATGTCTTGTGACCTGGCTTAAAACAATAGTAGCAAGTGATCCTTAGACGTGATTTGGATCGCCCTTTTGACTTTTCATGACCTCTGGTTCTACCTCTTTCACGAGTTTCATTTCTCCCCCTAGTCTCTATGACATTGGCCTTAAATTGTATAGAGCTTCCATATTCCTTTATTATATATTCTTCATTCATTAAACTGTCAAAGATGGTATCCATTGTGAGTTTATCTTTTGGTGCCGAGTTGCTAAGATTGACGACAAGAGTGTCCCAACTCTTGATTAGGGAGCTAAGAAACAACAAGGCTTGACACTCATCATAAATCTTCATCTCAATATTCCAAAGGTGATTGACAATCCCCTTGGAGGTGTTTAGATGTTTGATCATATTTTGACCATCTTTATACTCCAAATTCACAAATTGTCTCACCAAATGGGCCTTGTTTCGAGGTGTCTTCTTTTAAATAATGGACTCTAGTTTTGTCCATAATTCATAGGCATTGGTGTAGGTCGAAATGTGTTTGAATAAACTTCAATCAATAACCTTATGGATCATAGCCACTGCCTTTCTATTTAAAATTTTTCTTCCTCATTGGTCGTACTCTTCAGCTGCATCTCAATCGTGATCAACATGTGCAAATCTTTACAATATAAATGGTCCTCCATCATCACCTTCTAATAGGAATAATTTTTTTTTGTAAGTTTGAACATGTCACCATTATGAGTGATGATTGACTCTATCTTAAATCACACAAGAATATGATGGCCCAAAAAAAAACCATGCTCTAATACCACTGTTGGAAAAAAATGGATTTATTTGTGGAATAACTTTTTCCTCTTTGTGAAATTTAAAATGGGCTAAAATAAATTATGAAAAATAAAGTAGATGAGGACACCAATATTTTTTTACGTGGAAAACCCTTCAAGGAAAAGGTTAAAACCATGGGACCTTTGGTCGAGTAAAAATTCTACTACAATATAGAAGGATTACAAAAATGAAATCTCTAATAGAAAACTAGAAGATTTCTCTCAAATGACCTCACCCACAAAGGATGGATTACAACAAGTAATAATATCCCTCACTTTTTATGTGGCTCTCTTTTTCACACTTTAAAGGTGGGTATCCCTCACTTGTGTTGTGGATGCTTTTTACAATTTATGAATCCTCTTACCTTCTCCAAACAAAGATATTTATAGGTGGATATATGAACCACCGTTAAATAACTCTAGCCTGCTCCATTGAAAGTTTCAACTCCAATTAATATGTTAAACTCCTAGAGAAGTAACCGAATGGTCAAGTATAACTACTTCTTCCATCAAAATAACTCCATGGGTAATTAAATAATGTGTAACTTATGTTTACCAAGTCAATAAGCTTAATGGTGTATTGAACACCACTAATTTCCATTGTTTCATTCTTTTATGTTTTCTAATAATTTTTTTTCTTGTTGTTATGGCCCAACCAAATAGGAGAGACCCCCAACAAGCAATCCTCAGTCAGTGCTGCAAAATCATAGGATGAACTTGCACCACTATTAACCAGACTAATAGCTATCTCATGGTCACAACTACTTAAAAACATGCTGATGGTTCCACAATGATGGTTCCTTCAAGCCATACTAAATAGATAGCCCACACATCTACTTCCAGAATCGATGTAATCCCAACGTTGGTCGAGATAGTAGTGCTACAATGCACACACACACGCGCGCGCGCACACACACACACACACACACACAATCGTTAGTAATATGTATTACCGATGATCATTTGTTAGTGTTAAATCATTGATACAAGTGGTTCGATAATAATCTTATTACCGATAATATGATTATCGTTAGTATTAAGCCTTAATATTGACGATTAAGTATAAGCGGGAAAAAAAAATAATTTCAGTAGCCTTTAATACTGATGATAATAAATTTAAATTTGAAAAAAATAATAATTTGAAAATCTTATTACCGACAATTACTGCTTAATACCGACTATTTTTGTTCCTTAATACCAACGATAATAAACTTTTTATTCGAATAATATTTTCGATTAAAAGCCTAATTCTTGACAATTTATCATGAATATTTTACTTTTTAAAATATTAAAGAAAATAAAAAATAACATTTTGAAAATATTTACTAAATAATATTTTAAAGACAAATGTTGTTATATTTTCATAATTTATAAATCAAACATATTGTTATTACATTTGACTTGTCAATACTAATATAAAGCCTAAAAAACATCTTCATCAGTTTCATCTTCATCTTCATCTTGATTAGATGGCAGCGTAGGTGAATGACCTTTATCCCATATAACCATAAAAGCTATCATTTATCTTAATTCTTCCTCTTAACGTTCAAATGCTGTTTGTTGTTGGGATATAATCTCACTTATTTGTTTTTGATTATTCTCTATTTGAGATTTTCATTGTTGTTCTTATAGTAAATTAGCATGCATCCAACTCATGTGAGAAGCAACATGACTTGATCCCTCCATTGGTAGCCTCCATCCCACTCCTTTTTTTGCGCCCTAAGTGACCTTTGTATCGATCATCTATCATTCAATCAAGACGTAATTCAATTCTAGGCCATGAAGGATCTGCCTTCCATGGAGCTAAATCAAAATAATCTACATATATACACAACCATAAGTTAGAAGTTATATTAATTTCATTTCATAATTTAATTAGAAAACACAAAAAAAACTTTATCTGGACTTCGGGGAGGATCTTCGCATTATCCTCTGGAGGGACATGCGACCACCTCTTATAGTACAGTGGTATCTTTTTTTCAATCTTATTCCCAACACATCTAGTAAACCATCTACTATATAAACCTATCACATTTAACATGTTTACTTGAAAATCAAAGCCACCTCAAACTTTTTTGACCTCTTCTCTCAAACTCCTCCAACATTATCATATCTTTATTTCTTTCTTTAGCCCTCCTCCTAGGACCTGAAACATGCATATATAATTTTATCAATTATGCATTAAATAATTAAAGTAATACCGATGAAATAAAACATAATTGACTAAATTTTATACCTTTTGAGTTCTGACACTTAGAGTGTAATCTACGAGGATGCGATGGATCATGCCCATCGCCATCGCCACCATGACCTCGGGTGATAACATCGACCATATAAAAACTATCAAATATTTTGATATATATATATATATAATATAAATTATGATGATACATATAAATGAACAAAGTGCATAACATGCCAATTTATATTTAGTACAAAACTCAACTTATTAAATAATTACTAATCAGAATCATAAATGTTATCGCTATCAAAAAATTCACCTTCACTATCTAAATCCAAAAATTCTTATTCCATATTGTCATCTTCAACAATGTAGTCTCTCATGTCATCATGATCACCACAGTTGATTGTAACACTATTAGCACTAATACATATAACATTTAAGTTATCAAGATCTCTGATATCAATGTTAAAGTCAACGCCACTCGATTCAACATCATCTACCACATGTATGTTGTCAAGAGTGTCATCATCTAAATCATAAATATTTTGATGATTGAATTCCCATACAAATTTCCAATTTGGGTCATTGTACAAATCATCCATGTACTAGACTTGCTTTGCTTGATTTCCAAAAATATATATTTGTCATCCTTATACCACTCAGCCATAGTGTACACACTTGTAAGATGGTTTGTGCATACACTCTCTTCTTTCTCAAATTAGTATCAAAGCATTTGCACTAAAATAAAACTAAAAAACAATTAGACAAGTAAGATAATTCTATGATCTAAATTATTTATCTAGATAACTTGTCACTGCCCTCACCTAATACACATGCTACTATTTTGTGTTTAGATATGTATCATGCATTGAGAATTTAACTTCATTAATTACGCAACTTGAATAAGAAAGAAACATATCAAATGCTCCAAATGCAAAGGGAAACAACTCATCAGTACATTCAAGAAATATCATTTCATACAACTTATACATTTGTAATTATTATATGTTTTAAATAATTAATGATATAATACACTCTAATAAAGAATTATCCTAAGGTTTCAATTGTTATTACTAACAATAATTACCTTTGAATAGAACCAAGATGCTAATTATTTCCTTTGTACTTCTTTTAAGTTGGCACCATCCCCACATTGTTGAATATCATCCATGTGTTTACTACGTACTTATATATAATACTATGATAAATATAGAGAATATTATAATGCATTTACTCTAAATATTCTTACATTTATGGACAATTGTTCAAAACATGCCACTAAGGATGTTTCTTAACTTTATCTGTTATACTCACATGAATTTTCTTAGTAATAGAATGAGAATGAGATAGGAAAATTGATAGTTGATGTTTCTCCACAACTGTATCTACATTTCTATCTGGCTTGTTGAACTTAATCTCAACAACTTTTAAGTATATAGAACAAAAACTCAATGCTTCATTAGCTACAAAACCTTTAGCAATAGAACCTTTTGGCCAAGCACAATTTTGTATATACTCCTTCAAGTCAATTAACTTCCTCTCAATGGGTTACATCTATCTCCCATGAACCGGTCTGCCAAGTCTTACTTCTTCAAGTAAGTGGATTAATAAGTGAACCATGACACTAAAAAAGGATGGAGGAAATATCCGATCCATCTTACACAAGATAATAATGATATGATCTTTTGCTTTCTCCAAATCTGCCATGCAAAGTTTCCTTGCACATATTTGAGTGAAGAAGTTACTTAGCTCTATAATGGTGTTGCTTATTTGCTTGTTTAAAAAAGAATGTACATTCATCGGTAACAATTGTTACATTATGATATGATGGTCATGTGACTTCAACTCACTCAATCTAGTATCAAGAAAATTTTTCCTCAAATTACCGGCAAAACCATTAGGAAACTTCACATCCCTCAAAATGTTAAGGAAAGCTCCTTTATCATGTGATCAAAGTGTATATTCAATAATAGGCTTCGTTAGCTTATTTCCATCATAATAAAGATGCAGCTCATGTCTAATGTTTATATTTGCTAAGTCACATCTTCCATTTTTAGTGTCTTTAAATAAACAGTACCAAGTAAAGTCTTGATCAAGCTAGAATAAACATTCTTTTTGATATGCATGAAATCTAAATTATGTTTTAGCATAAACATAGACCAATATGGAAACTCATAAAAGATGCTTTTATTTTTCTAATTCAATTCATCAATGTTTCTCTTTTTCTTTCCAGAATATTTCCCAAATTGATGATCTTGTACACAACTCAACTGCATCAAGATATCAGTAGATGATGACTTTTGAGGAGGACTTCTTTTCAATTCATATCCTAAACCTAACTTATTATATTCTTAGCATCTTAATGCAATCCAAGCAAATTATTTACCTCCGGAAGAGATTCTTTCAACAACTTTAATAGTTTATCAAATGAATTTTTACTCCATTTATTCAATATCTTATGATGCATCAACTTTATTAAAAAGTTTAGTGATGACAAATTGTTGCATCCAGAGTATAATTATGTCTCTATCTCCTTAAATAATTCTTCATAATGTTGATCCCTATCATTCCTCACATCACTACCTAAAGTTTTGTTATCATCTATATTAATAAAATTATCACCACCTAAGGGTTCATTATCGTTGATGTCATTTGCATAAGGCTCATGAGTACCACCTAACAAATTACCTAAAATATGTGCCATTACATCTCCTCTCTCCTCCTCAACTAATATTGACTCTATTTTACTGTGGTACACCCATTTATCATAAGTTGGCATAAACCCAGAGTGCATTATGTGACTTTCAATTACACTAGGAAGGTGTTATATAATTGTTACAATTCTTACAATGACAATAAACATACTCATCCGAATTTAGACAATTTTTTGCCATTTTAGTAAACACTTGAACCCCATTTCAACACTAATGTGCATGGTTACAAGAGACACATATATATAAGAACATAGTATAGATATTTTAGGAAAATCATGTGATCATAAAATGGCCAAGATCGATATAGTCAAAAGAAACCCAAATACTAAGGTAGGGCACTGAGGCAACTACCAAACTACAATCCATATAAATTTTAATTATGCGATAGGGTACTAAGGAATCTACCAAACCACATACCAATACATGTAGTGCACAACGACAGCTACCAAAACAATAACCCATGATAAACTTATTAATATTCTCAAACAATGATTATTTCCAATTGTAATTACTTGAGAGGGAGACAATAATAACCCGGAGACATAAATGTACACTGGTCATACCGGCACACAAGATACTACGGTACCATCCCAACCATCCAACCTAGAGGCATAACAACACTCTGGTCATACTAATGCATAAGACAACACATTAACCTCAACACTTAGGACATCTTATCCTTAAGTATTAATATCCTCTATAAGGCTTGTAGGTCACCTATAGAATAGACTAGGGCCTTACTATGGCATAATGATGCACCAGTAAACTAAATAAATAGAGGGAATCCTAACCTATTACTCATTGTACCTTATATTACTTGCAACTGGTCTACTTGCCGATATGTATACTTACCAATAGGTATACTTGTTTGACAAAAATGTGCTCCTTAAAATTTTAGTACCTAAAGTGTAAATATGAATGATATAATTTTATATATGGTTTTCTATACAAGGTATATAGTGAAAGTATACATCTGTTTATTTTGATGTGAACCTTATGAATTTTAAATGTTTTCTTTGGATGCGGCAAGTAATGATGTTGGTGAAAGCATATTATATATCATATGTAGGTTCTTTTTTTTCCTTTTTTTTTCTCAAGAAACAATGTGGTATGATACATTCAGCTCCATAAAAAAAGAACAAGAAATACATGAAGGTTATTAGATAAAACCACTGTGTCTAATAGTAATACAAACGTCCCAAACAAATCGCTGGAAGGAAAAACTATAATACTTCATTTTTAGAAACCTTAATTATAAAATGATAATTATGTGTAATTATTTATAATAGTTATCTTTGCAGGTTTTGTACCAAATATGTTATTAATACGTGTATTATTATGACACATTAGATATAAATTTAATTAGTTTAATATTTGATAGAAATAGAAACATTAAATTTATTCCCAATTATACCCTAATCTAAACTATTTTAACCAAAATATATTTCTAAACCCATATAATTTCTTTCTCCTTTTCTCCTTTCCATTTTCTTTGATTTTTCTTTCACCACCAACCCTATCTTTTTCTTTCTTCTTCCTCTTCTGATACATGAGACATCCCCTGCCAAGACCCATCCCCTATTCCCTACCCCCATCATTTTCCCCTTCTCCTCCTACCTGATCACCCATCCCCTTCACCTTCTCTACATGCAACCTATACACACACACCCAAACCCACCCGCACACACACACACACACACTTAATTAGGTTAAAATTAGGATAGAATTTTGGTTATTAGTTTTAACCATAGTTGCGACCTCAACCGATTTCCGTTTAACTAGGGAAACCTAATTCTACTAACCAAATGTTTTTCTCTGGTTCAGCTATTCTTAATAGCATCCCTAAGCTATCATGTATAATATACTCCATATATCACCTTCCCTCAATGTATATTTCTCTATTATACCATCTTCTTCTACTCACCTATGTCATTGCCCCATGTTCTCCTCAACTTTGTCTGCTCGTTTGTCATACACCATCACATATATTAACATTTCTCTCCCCTTGTTTTGATGTTGTAATTTATCACAATTAGTTAACTTCTTTCTTTTTCTCCCTTATCCCTATCTCTAGTTCTTACCACACTAAAAACCCCTCACCATCATCAACCATCATTGCAGCACCTCACCATTAAAAACCATCAAGCACCCCCATTTTCCCCATAAACCACAAGAACTACCTATGTCTCTTATAGTAACCCAACCATCACCACCTCAAATACCTTATTTTCTTTTCCCTATCATACTCTACTTTGAATTTATTCTACACTCCTCGCACACCCTGATAGTGTTGCTTTCGCATGGTACACACATGACCAGTGCACAGCTTGTGATATTCTCTTCTTATTTATTCCTTGCTTGCTCATGTGCCTCGTGCATAGCTATCTCATGCATGCATGTCCCCCTCAACTTGTGCATGCGTTACATTTGAGATCATGCATTAAATCTTTTTCTTATATGACCGTTCTTGTCCATGCATTCTTCAACCTTCCTTCCCATGTGTGAACTCCTCCTAATGTCCTCTTTTCTTAGTGTGAGTTCCTGCCTTCTTCCTTAGTGAAGTGGTAACTCACACAACTTAGTTTTCTTGATGGTTGTAAATTATTTGATGGTTTTGGATTAATCTTCTAATGCGTTTGATTTTTTTGATGTAAGGAGTTGGAAGAGGTTAAGTGAAGACTAATGAGGAGAATCTTGCTTATTTATTTTAATTGGATAAGAAGTAAACATATCCTTCTACTAAAATATGAAATTATGTGGTGACATATAAAGGTTGTTACATCGCTTAGGGTATGATTTAGGTATGGTATTTTGAAGGGATAGATGTATGCATTATACACCAAAAGTTTTACAGTAAGTACACAAATACTATGAAAAGGTGGGAACATGAAAGTATGATACTAAATAATTAGCATGCGTTCAACTTATTATAAAATATGAGATATACACATGTGATATATACAAAGTATTAATATGTTATGATTTTTACCTTAAATGTAGAATCATGTTGTAAACCTATATGTATATATTGCATGGAATATATAATACGTAAGACACACATGATTAGGGTTTTTACACGTAAGCTGCTAAATGCTTGCATAATGGAAAAGATAGCTAATTGCTAAATATTATAATTTACCTACGTATTAAAATATGGTAAATTATTATCTTTTAGTATTTTCATGACAAATTCCCATAATAATAATGTTTCGTACAAAATTAGATAATAATGGTGAAGTTAGTGGTTTGAGGGTATTATGGTCATTTTCAACCTAATGAGCCTAATGTGAATAAATGAAAATATGATGGTTTTAGAATTTTAATATGTTGACCTTAGTGTTGATTGTAGCTTTCAAATAAATTGATGACCTTAAGGCTTACTCTAATAATTAAAAATAAAGAAAAAATGGTTAAGTATAGAAATGAACATTATTGTGCAATATGTGATATATGTGATCACCTTATAAAATATTAATAATAATGGTGAAATTAGTGGGAATTGTTGTTCTTTAAGATTAGCTACCCTATAGATAAGGTAGGAGCTTATGGTTTTTTTTTTAGTTTGTTGGTGTGTCATTTGTGCCCCAATATACTCTATAGTTGACCTATGAGCCCTATAAGGGGTATCAATACTTAAGGATTATATGTCTTAAGTGTGGTGGGTATAATGTCACCTTTCATGCTAGTATGGCCAAATTATTGTTATGCTTCTAGGTTGGATGGTTGGGAGGGTACCGTGATGGCTTGTACATTTGTATAAGAAGTGTTATTTTATGTCTTTGGATTATTATTATGTCCCTCTTGAGTAAATTAAAAATAGATGTAGCTTTTGGGTAATAATAAATGATGTTTTTTAATTTTTTTGAATCAGTAGCTATCATTGTGTGCTGCATCGTTTGGTATGTGGTTCGGTAGTTGATTTAGTGCCCTATCTTGGTATTTGAAATTGATTTAACTCTATTGGTACTTTTTAATTTCACTATCACATGATTTCCTTAGTGTATCTAAGCTATGTTACTATCTATGTGCCTTATGTGGCTTTACATATTCGTATTGTGTAGTGGTTCACTTAGTACTATAGTACTGATGGGCTTCATTTCATGGCCCCTTACTTATTCAATGGATAGTGTTTAGCTTGCATAAATACTTTGAGGGTTCATCTTGATGACTTATGGTAGGGATTGATAGTTAGGACTATCCGATATTTACCCTGACATCTTTTGTTCCAGATATTCCTTGGACTCTTTTATCCCTTGTTACTTGTCCTTTTGTTATATTGTAACTCTTTTACCTGATTCTTTTATATTTTTTATGACAATGTTAATTTGTAATTAAATCACTATTTAAGTCTTACGTTATAAATATTAATTTAAGTACAGTAACATTTTAGTCTTATCACTTAGTATAAGAATGGTAAAGGACGTCAGACTTACGCTATGTGTGGTAGTAACATCTACTATTTTTGTAACTAATACTTGCATAAAAATAAAATTTTAAGTAGTAAATTTGGGGATGTTACATCCTTCCCATTCCCAGCCATGGACGCTAACTGTCCTCTACACCCATGCACAACCACGTACTCACCTGCACTACCTATACCTTTGCAACTCCCTCACTTACCCCCTTGCATGCCTAAACTTAGCTCCCCCATCAATTTTTCTACTCCTCTCCCCCATCTGTTTTTCTGTTCCTCACCCCATCAATTCCTCTATATATAAATATGCATGGATCCCCCTTCTCGACCCTCTCATATTCCCTTCTATTGTATCCATTCCTCATCAATGAGAAATTAACCTGGCCAAGCCCCCTTTGTCCATTAATTCTTATCCTTGCCATGGTCATCATTATCGTCTCCACCCAACACCACAACTATTGAGCCTTCCCTTATCATTTTTCCTATATCATTATCGCACCTCACCACATCCACATTTTCCTTTTCCCCTCCTCATTTTCCATATTCGGTTTGATTTTAGTTGAGGCATGTCTGGCTTGTTTGTGCCTAGCACACCTAGCCCATTCCTTACTTCAAGTCCATGTGCAATTTTCCCTTGACTCATGCACATCCTAGTCATGCCTTTCTCACACGCTCATGCACCCTTATTCTCACAAAATATGTGCCCATCCTCACACAACTGTGCTTGTTTCATGTGTACCTCTTATCATTATCTTCCCTCTCCATATGGGAGTCCAATATTTCTCTACATTAGTGAAGTGGTAGCCTCCCACATCAAGTATGATTGATTTTTTTTAAATTAGTTAGAGGTTTTAGATTAAATTTCTAACATGTTTGTTTTAATTTATGTAAGGAGTTCAAAGAGGTTGAGTTGAGACTAGCTAGGTGAATCTTATTTTACCTCTTTTTCTTGGATAAGAGGTAACTACATGCTTCTACTAAAACGTGAATCCACGTGGTGACACATATAGGTTTGTTATGTTGCTTAGAGTATATTTTATGCATATGGAATTTTGAAAGGATATATGCATGTGTAATATGCCAACATCTTATGTAAGGTATGAAAGTGTTATGAAAAGTTGTGAATGATGAAATATGATATTAAGTAAATGGCATATGTTTGACTTATTATTTAATATGACATATATACATGTGATATATATATATATATATGTTAAAGTATGTATGTATAGGGTTTTGTTAGGGTTGGTGACCTTGTCAAGTTTTTATATCTATCCCATGTTAATTGTTCCATGATTATTATTGCATGTTGTAACTAGGGTGAACATATAGTATGATTGTACGCAATAATTATTAGGGATAAGTTGTTATGATCGTTATTTCCCATTCTCTAAGGCTTAACATACTTCCTTGTATACACTATGATATTAATTTTTATCTTAACTATTGAATTTTGTTATAAACATATGTGTTTTTATTGTATGGAGTACATGATACATTAGAAATGCATGATTAGGATTTATACATGTAAGTTGCAAAATGCATGCATAATGGAATTTATAGTTAATCACTAAAAATTACTTATGTCCTAAAATATTAAAAAATACTATCTTTTAGCTTTTGCATGACAAATTTTCATTTTAATAAAGGTTGGTATGAAATTTTATAAATTGGAATTAGTAAAGTTTTGAGGAAATTTTGGTCATTTTTTACCTAATGCTCTTAACATGAAAAATTAGATATAGGATGACCTTAGTATATTGATAGGTTGGTCTTAGTGTTAACTTTAACTTTAACTTGGACCGTTGACCTTAGGGTTAACCTGAATATTTGAAAATAAAGGAAAATTATTTAAGTTTGGAATTAAGATCATTGTGCATTATGTGATATTGTAGGATCACCTTCTTAAGATATTAATATTTAAAGTGGAACACCTCAAGATTTGGTAATGGTTGCTCCTTAGGGTTAGCTACCCTACACATAAGGTAGGAGTCCTCGATTTGGTTAGCTGGTGTGCCATTGTGCCCTAGTAAAGGCCTAGTATACTCTATAGGAGACTTATGAGCCTTGTAGAGGGCATTGATACTTAAGGATTAGGTGACCTAGGATAGATGGATATTATGTTATCTTATTGCACTAGTATGAATAGAGCAGTTGCATGTGTCTGGGTTATAATTTGAGAGTATACTGTGATTTTTGTGTATGTAGTATGATTGGTGCACTTTATAAATCTATGGGCTATTATTGTGTCCCCTAGAGTAATTAAAAATAGAAATAATTATTGTATAAGAACTTTAATGGATTACTGTGGTTTGTTAGTTTATTAGTTTCCTATGCATAATACTTGGTTTTGATATTTTGGTCAGATAGTTGCATTTTTTACACTCTTTGGATTCGATATATTGGTATGTAATAATCTTATTACGTTCTTTATCATGTTATAAATGGTATAGAGGTGGTTATTGAAAAAAAGGTCTTAATTATGGCTTGGTGTTTCCCTTCGTAGGACACCCTTGGGATAATTGGATTAATAAAATAGTTGTAATATAGTAATGTTTGATTTGATGAACATGTGGCATATTGTATAAATGTGACACTTAAGTATGGTATATACTATTTAATGTGTTATGTCTTGATACTTTGTGTTACCTTCTATGTGCCTCATGCAACCTTTGTACATTAATATTGTGTTGTGGTTTAATTAGTAAGGTTATACTAACAGGCTTCATTTCATGGTCCCCTACCTATTCAATGGAAAGTCTTTACCTTGAAGAAGTTGTAACACCCCTAAATTTACAACTTAAAAAATTGATTTTGCATAAGCATTAATTACTAAATTATTGGGTGTTACAGCCATGCATAGCATAAGTCCTATTCTCTCACATTTCTTATGCCAAATTCTATAGATCAAAACAATATAAAACCATAATAAATTATCAGAATTGAGATATTATACATAAATATAAGTTCCAGATAGTACTCTTCTTTCAACAATGATAATGAAAACACAACAGGAGACATAGGAGTCCAAATGAAAATTGAGTACCATAAAATCTAATACTTAAAGGTATAGCACTGGTTTGCCCCTAACTCATTGACCCATAAGCCTATTCCAAGAATGAGACTCCTTCCTAAGGGCTCTACTTATCCTTGCCACTATAGTATACCTAGAGACACTCCGTGCCCTTCACATAATCATCTCCAAATGTAATATCAAATCGACTTCCTCATATTGAGTAAATCATAATACCACACAAGAGGCAACATACATACATTGTACATATTAATATAATAATTTGAAAATCATAATCGAACCACAAAGCACATAACATAAACACATGTAATAATTATAAGATAATGTATATAAAATCAAGTCTCAAGATCAGCATTAAAACATACTAAATCACTTCACATCATCTCAAAGCACACAATAGAAAAATCCAATTAATCAAATCAATTCCAAATATTAAGGCAGGCCACTACGGTAACTACTAAATCTATAATTTCAAGCCAGATAAAAATACCAAGGTAAGGCATTGAGGCAACTACCAAATAAATAATTTCAAATCAATTCTAAATGCCAAGGTAGGACACTAAGGCAACTACTAAATCAATACATCCAAATCAATTCCAAATACCGAGGTAGGACACATAGTCTTTTACTAACCAATCCAATAATAATCATTTTCATTCTTATTTATTTACTCGAGGGGGATATTGTAATACCCCCAAAATTTACTATCGAAAAATTTTGTTTAATGAAAAGTTTTAGAAGAAACAAGATAAGAAAGCCGTAAATTTTGGATATATTATCACCACACTTAATACTAGACCGACTCACTCCTACCGTTCCAGTACTAAGTGCTAAGGCTGAATAGGATTAACATCAAACACAAGTCGATAATTAAAACAAGCATTCATAAAAGCACTGAATCCTTCACCATAGAGAAAATCATAGTGCGGTAAACAAAAGAGTTACAACCTAAAATTAAGGATTTAAAGTCCCAAACGACAAAAACACCGTATAATAGAATAAAACCAAATAATAATGATACAAGAAAAATGAAACAGTAGAATCCAACCAAGTCACTCTCGATCTCCAAGCTAGGTCTAGACTCAACTCTTAGCCCCACCCGATGCCTCGTAAGTGTCGTAGGCATTAAAAATGGCATCACCGACCTACACAAAGTCAAAAGGACCTTCTACTCGCGGGAATGAGCAGCACCCATGAAACGGGTGGTCAGTATGCTACGTACTGAGCTAGGTAACCATGCACTAAGGCCAACACATAAGGGCACATAATACAATCACAATAACATGATAGCATACAATCTCTAAGATAAATAAAGGCCAAGCTGGAGTCTGAATAAACTGATTATTTAATCTCTGAATATAACTCATTTCACACCATACTTTTTATTGATCCATGCGAGTACAAGAACCCCACTATTATAGCTAGTGGATCGGTTACTTATAGGGTTGAACGCACCTGACCACTATTATATGCTAGTGGATCGGTCTCTAGGGCAAGACGCTCCTGGCCACTATTATGCTGGTGGATCGGTCTGGCCCCGACTCTCATGGTATTCCATTGTATGTACTTAGTATCTTTTATGTGTCTTATCAAACTTAGGGTTTGTTTTATTGAGTTCAGGATCCCCCACTATTATAGCCGGTGGATCGGCCACTTATAGGGTATAACGCACCTGACTACTATTATATTCCGGTGGATCAGTCTCCAGGACACCCCGACACCTGGCCACTATTATGCCGGTGGATCGGTCTGGGCCTAGCTCAATAATCTTCTACTTTACATGATTAATGTTTTACCGTGTCTTATTCAACAAGTTCCACCCTAGACATGCATGACTAACTCCATCTATGCTTATCCTCCTAGCAGGGCTCGTCCCATATCTTGAGACTCCGGCACCTCCTAGCTGCCTCAACCTCCTTTCCTTATTCCACTACTCACACTAGAGGTCCAACTCCTAGGTGTGTGGGTCAAGGCCTACTACCTAACACAACAAAGCCCATTCACATCCTTCCTAGGGTTTCCTCCAGAAAACTCTAATTTGGGCTTATATGGCCCATCCTCCTCTGCCTCACGCAACCCAAACTATTTTAACACCCTACAAATCACAACCCTTAGATTCAACCCTCATCATCTCATGTTACTCCCCTAAACATACGCGTGACCAAATCAAACCCTAGCTGGCCATGCCAACCCTAGCATCCTCCTTTTCACATGTCACCCCTCCATTTCTCACCTTCCACTCGTAGTTCCCATGATACCCATGCTTGCCCCACTCATGACAATCCCCCATTCTCACCTCGTACTCCACTTACCCTCATTTATTTTCCTTTTCCCACCCTCTCAAATTAGGGTTTCCTCCCAAACCCTAGCTCGGTCTCCTATGCACCCTTATACTATCCCACGTACTATTTTTTTACCCAAAGCCTCCTATCACCCAACCAACTCTTCCATTACCTTCATCACACCCCAAGGCAACTTTCCATACATAAAGTTCACCCCCATGCGGACTCTAACCATCCTATGCAAACCCTCGATGTTTTTCATACAAAACCTAAAATTCCCATGCAAACCCTAGATTCTCCCATGTAAACCCTAGATTTTCCCACTCTTTTATTTTATTAAAAGTCCCCTTTTATTCATCCACTCATGGATAATGGATTATTTAGGTCAATCCTACCTATGTTAGATAACTTACTTCCCCTTAGTTATCTTAATTTCCCATTTTTATTTTTTCATCCTTCCACCCCACATTACCACATTAAGTATCCTACCATGCATGTCCTAAAGGGCCACATCACATCACAATTTACGACATACACATATTAAACACATGCCATAAGAAAGCATATGAGCATACCTCCATTCCAAGTCGCGTTACATATAAAACAGTTAAAATAATAGCACAAGGTACACAACATATCATTGTACATGGCATCCAAGGCATATAAGACACATATCACACATAAGGCCTTAGCTACACCCTTACCTAACATGACACCGGTCTTGGAGCATGCTCCTATGCCTCCTTAGGGTTTTGAATGAAAAAACCAAGGATTAGTTTTTCTCCTACCAAAAATACTATTATTTTATATTTTAGTCTAAGATTAGGGTTATTATTTAAGGGAACTTTACAAGTGAAAACTAGGGTTTTTTATCCTTAAGTTAGCATACTAGATCATTACTATTTAAAATAGATTTATGTTAATGTTTATAGCTATATTTATATTATTATAACTAATAGCTTTATTTCTTCTAATAATAGTATTAACACTAGTTATAGCAAAATAATGATATTAGTAATAATGGTAATACTAGTAATAATATTATAGTAACAATAATAATAATAAGGGCATTAGGAATATTATTAGCAATATTCGAATAATGAATAATAATAATACTAAGGTTTGAGTATCCTTCTTTTATATCAACAAAACAATAGCATGCCAAATCTAGAATCAATAATAATAATAATAATAATAATAATAGAAATAATAATAATAATAATAATAATAGCAATAATAAAAATAATAACAATAATCAAAATATTATTAAAATAGGGTTTCGACCCTTTAATAGTAATAATAATACTAATATTTTGAGGATAATAATAAGCATGATAAATAATAGTAAATAGGAATAACAACAACAACAACAACAACAACAACAACAACAACAACAACAACAACAACAACAACAACAACAATAATAATAATAATAATAATAACATTATAATTCAATTAAAATGAATAAGGCTTGCATAATTAGGGTTTAAGGGTTGAGAGGGGTGGTGACCAGCGGCACTGGCAATGGCGGGGAAAGAGGGAGAAGAGGAAATTAGTTGAGTGTTGGGAATAGGAGAGGGGGAGTGAGGGTGGAAGTTGGGGTGGTTAAGGTTGCCCGAGTTGATAGGGTTGGAATGGGGGTGGTGGTGCGGCTAAAGGCAGCAGTGCAGGCGGCGGTTCTGTGGTGGATGAGGGTGGTGGAAAGGGAGAACGGGAGGATGAGAGGGAGGAAAGGGAAAAGGATGGGAGGGAAAGGTAGAGGGAGGTCTGCAGGGGATTATGGGAGGTGTAAGAGGTGGGGATTGCAGTTGGAGTGGTAGCGAACGGTGGTGCGAAGGGCGGTGGGTGGTGGAGATGAGGCTAATTAGGAAGGGTACTTTACACGGCTTGGGTAAGGAAAATTGAGGGTGGAGGGTAATGTAGTTTGGTAGAGGATGATGCAGGGGCAATTCTATGGGTGGATCGAGCGGCGGCGCTGGGCGACAGCGATGGTGATGACGTCTAATTGAGCGGTGGTGCAAGGGTCGGGATTTTCTGGGTTGTGAAAGAAAATCCGACTCCGGTTGCTTAAGGGGTATATATATATAGATCGAATGGAGGGAAAAATGACAAAGGGAAGTAGGAAAACAAGGGGAAAGTGGTATGGGAGCACCGACAGGCAATGGTAGGCCGACACAGGTCAACCATTGTAGGCTATCATTGGCGGGGAGAAGGAATGGGCAAACACAGGAGAGGGGATGGTTGGCCAGGTCGAAATGATAGGCAAGTCAGTGGGGAAGATAGGGGAGGAATGGCTGGTCAATCAGGCATGGTCGGCGGCGGAAATCACGGCGCAGGTCGGGGAGTTGATGGTGCGCATTAGGGAAGAAGAAGAAGAAGGGGGTTGGACCGATGGTCCAGAAGAAAAGAAAGAAAGAAAGAAAGGAAAAAGGGGGAACCAGACCTATTAGGGAAAAAAAAAGAAAAAGTGGGGGGCGGCGTGGGCCTGGGCCATACAAGAGGAAGGAGGGGAATTGGGTCGAAGGCTAGCTAGCCTAGGTCGGGGGAAAGGAAGGGAAAAAGAAAAGAAGAAGGAAGAGGAAAAGAGGAAAAAGCAAAGAAAAGGAAGAGAGGGAAAAAAGAAAAAGGAAAAAGGAAAAAGGAAAAAGGAAAATAGGTGGGTTGGGGTTAATTAAAATATTTTTGGGTATTTTGGGATATTTAAAAATATTAATTTAATTATCTTTTTAGGTTAATTTAGGATTTTTTGAAAGATTTTTCCTTAATTCCATTTTAATTAGCAAATCACTCAAATTTTTCCTAATTAAATTATTTATTATTTTCTCCTTGATTTGCCTTAATTAATTCCCTCTTATTTTAATAAAATAATTTATTTAATTAATTTTTCTAATAAATCCTTATTTTGTTATAATTTTCTAAATTAGGGTTTTTGGGGATTTCAGATACAATAACAAACTGGAGACATAAAAGAGCACTAGTCATACTAGCTCCCAAGGAAACACAATATCCACCCAACCATCTAATCTAGAGGCACAAAAATACTTTGGTTATACTAGTGCACAAGGCAACAAAGTGCCCTCCAAACTTAGGACACCTAATCCTTAAGTATCAATATCCCCTATAGGGCTTGTATGTTACATATAAAGTAGACTAGGGCCTTATTGGGGCACAGTAACACACTAGTGAACCAAAAAAACCAAGAGCTCCTACCTCCTCTATAGGGTAGCCACCTCTAGAGAGCAACCATTCTAAAACTCAAGGTCTTCCACTTTAAGTATTAGTATTTATAGGTTCATCATATAATTCACATATAGAGCAACAATTCTCCTTTCCATATTTAACATTTTTTCTTTATTTTCAATTATCCAAATCAACCTTAAGGTCAATGGTCTAAATAAAATTCAAAGTCAACACTAAGGTTAACCTACTGATATTTTAACACCATCTTATGTATAATTATTAAGAAAAGATGCATTAGGTTGAAAATGACCAAAATGCCCTTAAAATTCTAATTTCACCATTTTATCTAGTTTCATATCAAACAACATTATTACAAGAAATTTATCATGAAAAGGCTAAAAGCAAATAATTCATATTATTTTATCATGTAGGTAATCTTTACAATTTAGCAATTGACTAGATTTTCCACTTTTCATGCATATAATGAGTTACATCTACAAACCCTACTCATGAATTTTTAACGCATCATATATTCCATATAACACATATGTACATATTTATAACATAATATGACATTTAATAGGAAATTTGCATCATGGTGGTGTAAGGAAATATTTCTGACCCTAGAACATCCAAATAACAAGAATCGTATTCTAACCCTAATCATGCATGCATGTTTCTATACTATTTATAACAACCCTAGATCCATGTAATAATAATCATGATACTTTTATCATGGATTTTACATCATAATGTTATGGGTTAAAAATTTTAACAAAACCATAGTCATACATACATAACTTATATAACATATTACTCATACATATAGCTTAACTTAAAAACCAACGTACGTACCATTTACTTAGCAAGTCATCATCTTATTATGTATATCATAATACTTAAACAATAATCCCAACATGAATCTAAATCTGAAAAACCCTAACATGCTTGCACATAATTTCTAATATCTCATGAGTCATTGGATTCAGTTAAATCTAAGTTTGTATAAAAAGAAAAAAAATCGTCTTCTCTGAGACCTAAAAAATTAACATAGGTATTAGCATTTAATATAATATAATAATAACCTAAAAGTAACTAATCCAACATAAAAAAACAACTAACTGAGCAAAAAAGGAATAATAAAACAATAATACAACTCATGAACCAAAGGGAGGAGGAATGGTGGAAGGTACCAAAGAGAGGAGGTGATCAACCATGCCTTTTGCAATTTCTAGAGTGTGACTGGCAGGGAGTACTAGTAAAGGGGGAGGTTGTGGTGGATAAGGGTTTTGCATGGTAGGGAGGATCGATACAAATGATTGAAGCCAAGGGAGAAGGTTTCAGTGCTTTTGGCTAAAGGTGGATTAGGAGATTTGGAGGAAGTGTGCATATCTAGGATGGATATAGTTGGGGGTAATACATGATACAAAAATGAGAGAAGGAACAAATTAAAAGGCTGGTGGCATAAATGGGAGAGTTGAGACATACATGGTGGGGAAACACGGAGAAGATGGAGGCATGATATAGGAGGTATGGTGTAGATACAATTATGTTGGGTAGAGGGAGTAGGGGCATGATAATAATCTAGTGGGGTAAAGAGTAAAAATTTAGGAATAATAACCGAGGTAAAAACCTCTAGTTACTATGTAACACCCCAAATTTTTAAAATAAAAAATTTAAATATTTAACCTTTTATTTGAGATAATTTAATTATTTTAAGGACCTTTGATTTACAAAATAGATAGAATTATTTAATAAATTAATATATATATATATATATATAATTTTATCTTACTCTTTTATTTTAATAAATGTCAAAACATTAATTTTACTAAAATTAATACCTTAATTTTTGATAAATTAATTTAATATTTTTCCCAAAAGTAAATTTTAGACTAATTTCTAATCCTAACTCTAAAAAAAATTCCTTTTCTTTTGCTCCTTCTCCTTTTTTCCTTTTTCTTCCTTCCTTCCTTCCTTTCTTTCTTTTCTTCTTTCTTATTCCTTGGGACTACCCAAATCTTTCCCTCATATCTTTCTCTTCTTTTACCCCAGGTCAAACAACCCTTCCTTATCCTTCTCTTCTTCTTCTGCTTAGGCCAGCCTAGGTCTTTTTTTCTTTTCCTTTTCTCTTCTTCTTCACTTGGGCAAATCTGTCCCCCCCCTTCTCTCTTTTTTCCCTTCTCCGTGTGGCCCATTCCCCCTCCTTCTCCCTCATCTGCATTGCTCAAACTAAACACCCCCAATGCCCTATACTCACTCCTCCCTCTACTCCCTTGACTGCCCCCTCTACTGACTGGACACCCTACACTACCCTCCTCCCATACTATCCTTTCTTTCCATTTTTAGCCTAGTATCTCCTGGACCCCTCCCCTACATGTCTTTCGCTCCCACTACACCCCTCCCTGCCACGCCAGTCTGGCACCCCAGCATCACCTACCTCGCGCCCCTCTCATTCTCTTCCTCCTTTTCTTCCCACTCATCTCCCCCATGCCCTACACTCCCTCCCTCGATCCCTTATTCTCTTTTCTCCCTTTTCTCCCCGTCTCCTGTTTTCCTCATTTCCTTTATTCGCATCCACCATCGGCCACAACTGGCGCTTCCACCACCAACTTAGTCTCCGTTATCCACTACCACCCGTTTCTCCTTCGTTCCATCCTTTCTCCTCTGCCTCTGCCTTCTTACCCCTCCTTTTTTCTCCCTATGGCAGCTAATTTCCCTTACCTCCACCCATTCTATAACACCCCATATTTTTTAAAAATTTAATTTTATTAAACTTAATTTTTATTAGCATAATTTGATGAAAACATTTAATTATTTTAATTTTGATTCTTTTTATGGATTTATTGATGATTTTGACTTGATATTTGAATTTAATTATTCATTATCATTATGGATCATTCTAGATAGATTCGTTCACGACTATAATTTCATTATATTTTTATAATTTTGATTTTCATTTAAAAATATATATCTTTGTTCTTTTTTTTATATATTTTGATTTTTAAGTTTAGATTCTTTTTCTATTATAGCTTTGCCGTATGATTACGACTTTGTTTTAAAGTTATATTTAATTAGATAAATAAATTATTTAAACTATACAATTCCCTTTAAATATTAAAATTATTTTAATGATTGCATGTGTAGAAAATATTTCCAATCTTGAATTTATCTATTTTTCCAAGCCCTTAATAACTTTAAAAAAATTTAAATTAAAAGAGATTTTTATAAATTATTTATGATTTTCTTTCTAAAATTAATTTTCTTCTTGTGTACACTTTTTTATATGTGAAAGACCATTTTTGAAAATTATTTAAATTAATCTTGATCTCTTAGAATTAGATTTAAATATTTTTCTTCTACGGTTTTAAACATTTTTGATGTATTATTATGTATTTTTGTAAATGATATAGGTCTTTGCCTTCATTGGTATTTTCATCCTAAAGCTTTTTTTAAATTATTTAAATGGATTCTATATTTATTTTATACCTTCGGATCCTTACGAATTGATTTTTATTAAATGAAGATAGAATCATAATTATTTTTTTTTATAAATTCAGTATTATTTTTGTATATTTTTATTTGCCAAAAAAAACTCACAATAGGTTCTCCCCCTTACATTCCTTTTCTCTCTTCTTCTCTACCTCTTTTATTTTCCCTCTCTCTTCCTTCCCGTTCCTCCTACAATATTAACCCCAGCAATGAGTTGCCTTCTCCTTACTTCTTTGTCCATTTTAGCCACCGGCCACAACTGGCCACCACTGCAATTTCCCCAATTTTTGTCACCGCCATCTTCCATTGCACAACCGCACAAGTAGCATATTGATGGGTGAGAAATAGCAACGGGCAGCTATAGTCACACCGCCATATCCGACCAGGGCGAGCCCAACTGATTGCTAGCAAGCAACGATAGACCTCCAATGAAGCTTCTTCGGCCTTCACTCTCCCCAACTTGTAACTCTTTGTTTGTTATAAATTTTTGAAAGCTCTAATTTTTTTTGATTACTTTGGTATGAAATTAGCTTATGATAATCTAAATTAGTTGTTTAATTATGTATATATATATATATATATATATATATTGTATGATTGATTTAGAGTGGTTAATTGTAGCATATATGATTGATTTGTGAAAATCAGAATTTTGACCCGATTATGTTTGGATTTTTTTATTTGTTCAATTAAACTATCATTCCCATGAGTTAGTCGTGATTTATTCAGTATTAGACCCATACTGATACTATCTTGGTTGAATGGGTCCTGCGACGATCCACTAATGGTAGGAAGCAGACCTCTTGTGCAAGCTTGAGATTAAATGTTATCGCTGGGTTGAAGGTTTGGCTTAGAGAGAGTAGCCAATCTGGATTCATATATCTCAGTATTTATCTTTATTTATCTATATTTATTTTTGGATGCTTTCTAATGTTGTATTAAAATTTTGAGGGTGTTGTAATTAAAATTTAATTTCCCATTACTTTAATAATTTTTTAAAATCTAGGGTTATTTCATAAATTTTCTGTTGATTTATTTAATGATGATTAAGTGAAATTGTTCACTTGCCATCTGCTAGTTAATATTTCCTTGTGGGAGTTTATCCTTATGATATATATGTTGTTTGAATTTTTATTGGATAGATTTTAGCCTTATATCTAGCATGAGATAGATGGTGGACATTTATCTTGTGTTAGGTATGGTGATTACATTCCCCATTTCCTATATTAGCTTCCGCATTATTTCATTAAATAAAATTTTTTAGGAGTGACTTTTAGGGTTGTTACACATTCTCCCTATAATAACCCCTCCCCCACTACAACCACCTCTATCTCCTCCTCCACGTCCACCTTGCATGACTAGCAGCCACCCTTACATCCCCCATAACCCTACCTTTTCCCCTTCCTTTTCTATTCTTCTCCTTTCTTCCTCTCCTCCCTTGCTTCTCTACATCTCCTTTCTCATAGCCCACGCTACCACCACCTTCAAGCCACCTACACCATGCCCTCCAACCACTGGCCACCTCTTACCTCACCTCCTTCACCTAATAATGAAAACCACCACCTCCCTCCATCACCCACACTATCAACCTGAGCCATACCTTCCCCCTTTTTCATTCATTCCATTTGGTATTCACATCTAGCATGGCTTAGGCTGTATATGTAGTGTGAGTTATGTAATGAACACTTATGGATTTTGTATGATAATTAAGGTATAATGGTCTTTTGGTAATCTTATATTTAATAAATATTTCTAATAAAAAAAATCATTATCTCATTTATCCAATGATAATGTGGTATTTGTGACATTAATTCTAGGTATAAAATTTTGTTAAATGGATTCTCAACATTTTTAACTAGATACCCATAAAGTTTGATTTTTACTAGAAATAAGGCAACTGTTATACCCGCTAAAATATTTGGATTATCATATGATATTAAATTAGGGCTTTTGGCATGTGTTTTGTGTAGATATTATCTATTATAAGTGATCACATGGTTAATAATGTTGTCTTAGAAAAATATAAGAATGCATATATCTTGTATATAATATGATGGGTGTGAAATGGTGTTTGAGATGTGGCCTAATGCTTGACTAGGGATGTATATAAAATGCTAGGTGGAGTATATATGGACACTTGTCATAAAAATATTATGACAAGCCCTAGGGGCAATTTGATCATTTAGACCTATCTTAATATTTAACCCTAGTCAGGGTACCCATTTATGTCATAAATAATGTTAGGAATGGAGGTAGGAATTTTGTGTTTCATAAGCACATGATTTAGCATGAATAGATATATTTTAGGATTTATAGGAATTTTGGTGATTTTGAAAGTGCAAGGGTTATTATCCTAATAAATGTGCATGCTAAGTGATAATTAGTGCCAAGTATGAAAATAGGGTATTTTGGTAATTTTAAAGGTGCAAGGGTGATTATTCTAATGAATATGCATGCTAAGTAATAATTGGTGCTAAGTATGAAAATAGGGTTTGGTGGCATTAGTAACACATATTTGGGCATACATAGTGATATTATATGGCCTAAGGGTATTTTGTTAATTTTGAAGGTGAAAGGGTAATTATCCAAATGAATGTGCATGCTAAGTAATAATTGGTGCTAAGTATGAAAATATTGTTTGGTGGCATCAGTAATACATATATGGGCATGAATAGTAATATTATATGGCTTAGGGGTATTTTCATAATTTTTAAAATATAAGGGTGATTATCCTAATAAATGTGTATACTAAGTAATAATTGGTGTTAAGTATGAAAATAGGGTTTAGTGGCATTAGTAACTCATATTTGGTCATGGATAGTGATATTATATAGCCTACATGTATTTTGGTAACTTTGAAGGTGCAATGATGATTATCCTAATGAATGTGCATGTTAAGTAATAATTGGTGCTTAATATAAAAATAGGATTTTATGACATTAGTAACAAATGTTTGGGCATAAGTAGTGATATTATATGGCCAAGGGGTATATTGTTAATTTTGAAGTTGTGAGGGTAGTTATCTTAATAAATGTGTTTGCTAAGTAATAATTGGTGGTAAGTATGAAAATTAGGTTTGGTGGCATTAGTAATACATATTTGAGCATGAATGGTGAATTTATATGGCCTAGGGGTATTTTAGTAATATTGAAGGTGTGATGGTGATATGCATGGTAAGTGTTAATTGGTATTGGATGTGAGAATAGGAGTTTATAGCCTTAGTATCATCTATTTCAACATGGTTATCAATATTACATGGCTTAAGGGCTTTTAGTAGTTTGGGCATGTATTAGGGTGATTATCTTGCTGAACATGTATAGGGCAAGTTAAACCCAAGGAGCTATGACTATGGGTGAGAAAAGTAGGGTTCGTTGCTATGTGTAGATATAGGGTATATAATGACATGGCCAAGTAGCTTTGCATATATGATCTTTATACCAAAAGGGTGGAATTAGGGTTTTGAGAAGGGCGCGATTTGGAAGGTTAGTATCACATGAGCAAAATGGGAGAATTAGGCTGCAAAACCTTAGGAGACGGGTAATTATGGTAACATATTCTTGGTTGTGGGAGTTTAGGGCCAAATAAGTAGTATAGAAGGGGTTAGGCCCAATTAGGGCAAACTAGGGTTTTGAGGATTAACCCTTAAGGCCAATTGTTATCATATGTGAGGAACATGGGAAATGGGCTATGACCTAAGAGTAAAAGAGTTCTAATGGCATGTTTGGGTTGTTTGATAATTTGGGGACTCAAAGGATCATTAGGGTGCAAGGATACCTTGGACTTAGGAAATTAGGGTATCTATGAGGCCAGTGTTAGCTCGAGGTGGTAGTAGGCTAAGAGTCTTACATGGTTTGTGCATGGATATATGTGTGATATTTGAACAAATAAGATACTAATCACTTAAAGTAGAAGATCACTTGAGTTGGACCATGTGTATCCTATTTACCGGTCCAGGGGTGAGAATAGAGGTCAAGAGCATTTTTTCTTAGATTTTGTTATATTTATTGATCCACCAGTGAAAATAGTGGTCAGGAGCATTTTACCCTAGATTATATTATATTTATCGATCATCCAGTGAGAATAGTGGTTAGGAGCATTCTGCCTTGGATGGTATATTTACCGGTCCACATATGAGAATAGTGGGGGTTTTGAGCTCAAGAAATGAAAGACTTGGATGATAATAATTTACAAAAAAGAAACTAATTACTTATAGAAGTACACCATGTGGGTCAAGACCATGTGTGATATAGTTACTGGTCCACTGATGAGAATAGTGGTCAGAAGTGTTCTACCTTAGATTATATTATATTTACCAGTCCACTAGTGATAATAGTGGTTAGGAGCATTTTGTCCTAATTTTAATTACATTTACCAGCCTACTGGTGATAATAGTAATCATGAGCGTGCTGCCTAGATTGTATAGTTACCGGTCTACCGGTGAGAATAGTGGGGTCCTCGAACCTACGTGGATATAATTTGAGAGATGAATAATTAGGACACTAATGGCTTGAGTCCAGATAATAAGTAATGAACTAATATGACCTACTGATGTGTATAACATTCTTGTTGTGAATGAGCATTTGTGGGTCTATTATGTGAGTTGTGCTTCCTACTAAGGATGATGTGACTTTCTAATTATACTATAAAGAGCATCACTTGGATGTTCCAATATTGAGTTATGTTATTTCTAATGAATGAGCATTTGTGGCATATGATCTTAATGCATGTAGCTATCTGAATGATTATTGAATTTCAGTTAATATATGTATTAATCCATTTTCATGTGTTCAACATGTTTCATGAGAGCCTTACATATTAGTCTCGTATAATGGGTTATTTAGTACCATTGTACTGAAAGGTTCCTTTCTTGGGCTCCTACTTATTCAATGGGCAGTGGCCTTTGTAGGGTAGCTCGCAAGCCCACTTTAGGATTAACTACCAAAATTGAGAGCGGAGGGTTATTCAGATACTGACGAATGTATTGAACTGGGATGTCTTTATGTGTCTTTCTTAAAACATTTTGTATTTCTTTTCTACTAACATTTTTTTTGTAACCATAATTAGTGGGTTCTCTTTGGAAGGTGAGTTAATCTTCCTAATTATTCCACAACTCTATATTGTAATTGTATATTTAAAAGTTAAGTAAATAACATTTTTATCCTTAGCACTTAGTATCGGAATGGTGAAAGGAAATCAATTTGGTACTAAGTGTGGCATTGACACCTTGAAATTTACTATGTTTGCTTCTGTATATAATTTTTAAAAATAAACTTTTTCTACAATATATTTTTAGGATGTTACATACCAGTAGTAGGGTTATCTGATATCGGTTAGGATCCAAACTAGGATAAAATTTAATAACCCAATTTCTATTTAATTTTAACCTAATTAAATTTATATATAATATGCCATAATTATACACATATAATCAAAATACTTAATACAAAACATCCTAAAATAATTTTTATAACTAATTACATATAATTATCGATTTAAAAATAGGGTTTCTAAAAATACGGTATTATAGAAGGACTTTGAGGGTTTGACCTGATGGCTTTTGGTAGGGGTTGAAAGTTAGGATTATCTGGTGTTTTCCCAACATATCTTCATTCGAATTTTCCTAGACTATTATATACCCTTCTATATATTTCTCTCATCAGAGTGTAACTCTTTACATAATCTTTTATACTACTAGAAAAATGTTATTATGTATTTGAAATCTATATTTTGTTATTAATTTAAAAGAAGTGATTTTTAGCTTTATCTCTTAGTATAAGAATGATAGAGGATGCTTGACTTATGCTAGGTGTAGCAATAACACCTACTATTATTATATTTAATGCTTCCAGATAATGAAATTGTTAAGTACTAAATTTGGGGGAGTGTTACAGTACATATGGGGTTTGAGTTTTCTCTACCTCCTCCTTAGGTTTTTTCTCTTAGTGCATTAAGTAAAAATACTTAGTAATAATATTAGATCATAAAATAATGGCATAGAGGAATCTATATATATATTTTATACTAAGGCTTCTTTAGCTGCCTTGTTGCCTCTACACTCTATTTTGTAAGCATAAATATTTTTCTCTACATTAGCTTTGTTCTTTGTGTTCTTCACCTTTCATAATGAATAGAGAACTATGTTAGTTTGAATTATAAGCTAAGTACACTCTAGTCACATTAAAAGGTTAATAATAATAATAATATATTATTATTATTATTATTATTATTATTATTATTATTTTATTACGTTCTTCATATTCCTTTAAAGTCCTTCATGAACATAACTCCCTCTATTGGCTGAGGGCAATCACACCCCTATAGATATCTTGGGGCATAGACATGATAGTACCACAAAAAATGTACATATGATTTTTAGCTATCCATGATTTCCGGTCCATGCAGGACTTTGTAGCTCGACTCATAACAACATTCTTATATTTGTGTCCCATATTAAATCCTTGCTATAATATTAAAGAATCAAATAGTTAGCTTTCATATAATTAAATTATCATATGGCGATAACAAACAAAAAAAAGTCTTATCACTTTCTAATTTTCAAATAATATCATAGTATCATCCTACACCTTATTCTTCACATCTGTTAGGGTATCCCTCCACATGTGATAAGTGGTGAGATATCATCTTCATGAGGATCCATACTAGAGACAACGAATAAAAATTATGGATTAGGAAGTAATTAAAGTAATATGCAATGTGATGCAGCTAAAATATTACAAATAAACCTTTATGCATAAAATAAAACAAAGCAACACATATGAGGTAACTAAACATTTCATCTATAGTCAATCACACTAAGTTCATTAGGAAATGGTTCTGTATGTCATATTCACCTAGTATAAGTCTTGTTAATTCCATGGATAAGTATACTTGGATACTGAGATGATATTGTATCTCATTTACCTTTCTTCTTATCATCTTTCAACAATCCACACATGGAAAATATATCCGCAAAGGATCATTTGAAAGTTCAACGGATATCTTAAAAAATTTGAATACCATTTATATATTTCCTAGATAATATATTTTTATGCACCCACTTATGATCCATAACAAGAAGTAAGTGAAATCCTACCCTTAAATTAAAAAGAAAAATGGGAAATCTCACAATATTAGCCAATTCAAGAAAAAACCCACCAACATACCCACTTATGATCCACGTAACAATACCATGATTTCTATGATACTACCTATTTCATTTATATTTTCTATTTTTAGAAATAGTTTGATGATATAGCCAGTAAATGATTTTCAGTCTCCCCAAGATATATCAAGCCAAAAACTCATAACATATAGTGTACAGATATATACCACAACGTCTTATATAGCATTAATATATATGAAGGAGTTCAAATTTGAAAGACACAAGTAAAAACCAGACAATAGAGAAATTTATGCAAGAAAATTGCAAAGAGAAGAATATCAAAGGAATAATGAGCATATTGTGAGAAGAAAGAGAGGGAAGGTTCATGTTCATGAAGTGAATAATAAGAAAAATGAGCATGCATGTCGGTGGTAAGAAGGGAGAAGAACAATGATATTGGCAGGGATTATTCATTATGAACAACCATTATCTAGTTTCTTACTATTAGGTGACATAAAATGAAAAGTTCAGCAAGTAAATCTAGGTTAAAGCATAAGGAAGTAGAAAAATAGGGGGAAGGGTATACATAGGGGTGTGAAAATATAACCATTGGGTATTTATTTTTCATATAAAAAAAAAGAGAAAGTGAGAGTATAGACAACAGTTTTGGTATATAACTTTGTGTATGCCCTTATCCAAAAAGTATTATTCTCGATAAGGGTATGCAAAATAGTTATATAGAAAAATTACCGTCTATATGTTAGGCAAAATGATAGGACAAACTATGGTTTTTTTTTTAATATAATCATGTGTATACCCTTATAAAAGCATTACTTTTCTTGGTAAGGGTATACATAAAAGTTATGTAGATAAACCTCTCAAACCATACCCTTATTTTAGGATCTTGTACAATCACATGCCACAACTTCCATATAAATAAAGCTTGAGTTCGAGGTAGCTCTACTATGTCAGACTTTATCTCCATACTGCACCCTCCAATAACCTATAACAAAAAAAAATGGCTTGTAGAGTATATAGTTGCTCTAGTTTTCCAGAGGTTTAGCAAATCCATTCCTAGAGGGAGTATGGTAAGAAAAGGACTTGTTTTTTCATTGATACAAGTCTCAAACACACTTTTTTACTCATCTATCAATCCCTCAAGGCATGAAGTATTCCTTCATGTGGAGACTCATAGGACATACAAGAAGGATATGACATCTAAATAGTTTAACAAACTTTTGCTGCATTAGTTAATTAAATACATCCATGAACCAAAAACCATATAAATAATTTTATCACTTTTATATTCCACATTAGTTCCAACACTGTAAGTCGTAGGGTACCAAAAAACCACATCCATCTCAAAACATGTTTCAAAATCAATTTTCCATCTATAGTTATTCAAGCCCCAATCAATCACATCTTCTTCATTCAAGTTAATTTGCATAAATCATATAGCAATATCCATCATTCCATTGCAAGGAAGCTTAAAGTGAAACAAATAACATTTCCATCCACCATACATGCTGAGGAAATATTGTACTATAACCTAAAGGTCTTCTTCCACAATAAAATCATGTGCATTTGCAACTAAAAGCTCTTCCCCCCTCCCAATCAACCGCTCTAGAAGAAGACTCTAGTACCTAATCAAACAATCCATTTCATAGCCTCATTATTGCTCTAGAATTATGCTCCCAGATGTGAGAGGTTGTGCTTGCTCACATGCTAAGGGAAATTATAGTCCTATTTCATATATTTTTCCTAGATAACTTGCACTTAAAGCTTGTCCTTATCATTCATCATTTCTTATTCTGACTTCATCAACAAGCCCATGTTTACATTATACATTTTCCTTGATCCTTGGTCTTTTTTGTAGCATAGATATTCCCATTTAAGAAGATTTAATCTACGGTTGTGACTAGAGGAGCCCTAAACTATAATGGTGGTGCGTGAGTAAGGATAAATATCACTAAAAAATATCTGGGGAAAATTGCTAATTTCAAAAGTGATCCTATAACACTCCATCTTTTCCACCCTTTATCCAAGTTAAATTCAAAAGGATACTTTATTCTTTCATGAAATCATGAGCCCTTGAAATTCCTGCCAAACAAGGATTACTAAGACGAAATACTTTTAAGACATTTTAAAACCCTACTTGTGATTTTTAGCTCAATCATATTATTCAAGCTTTTATAATTTTTTGAGTTTTTTGATAATTATTTATAAAATTTACATCTTAGTTTTTATTTCTTTTATGGTTTCTAAATCATTGAATATATAGGATTAGTAAATTTTATAATTTATGGGGTTTTAATTCTATTTGTTTTTAAGTTTCCTTAAAGGCTTATAGTTTGATTGGAACTGCTTATTAAAAGTAATTATCTAAAATAACTACTTATTTTATAAACTTTTAAGCTATAAATTTTTCAAAATAATTAGTTATTTTGGATAACTACTTTTTATAAGTAGCTCCAAACAAGTACAAAATAACTACTTTTTATAAGTAGCTCCAAACAAGTACTTAATCTTTACCTTTGGAATCTTATTTTATGTAATTTTACTTATCAAAAAATTGTGAAATTTTACATGTTAGCTTAAAATATTATTTTTAACATCTCCCAAAAATTTTATAAAGTGTAGATCTCATTTAATATTTATTTTATGTTTCTTACATTTCTTATAGTTTGAACACTAAATTTTCTAAACCTTGTGAAACTTCATAGATCACTGTATTTTAATATTTTTGAGGGATAGGTCTTTTAAAAATGATTTATTTTTCTTCATACTAATTTTAGAATTTATTTGTTATTTTTTTAGCATTTTTACTTATTAAAATGTAATTTAAATTCCTTAAATCCTACCTTATTTACATGAGTGTTACTCGAAGCTTCATAACTTATTGTGGGAGACAAACAAGGCATTGTATGTAACAAAGGGCCAACATCCTCTATATCCTTGCATTCATTAAAATTTTAACCTTATCTTATAACAAAAATCAAATAGGCAATGATTATGTCTTACTATTACAAGATTCTAAATCTTCTAATGCACTTAATATACTACAAATCTCACATATATTTCCTCTTATCCTCACTTTTCCACCATCTCTTCCTGTTTTTATTCCCTTATTCACTTGTCCCCTTCATTTCCACACTAAAACCCATCCATCACCACCATAAACCAAGGCTTAAAACCTTCAAACCATGTTATGCTAAGCACTCTAATCCTATTTCTAGATAAGACGAAGGATAATAAAGAATATTTGTGAGTTTTTGGTGAGGTTTAAAGTCATAAGATTAAGCCTTTTTGTTCACATACTATTTTTCTAAGATAGATTATAAGAAGGCTAGTTTCTCATGTATTTTCTTATTATCTTCTAATATGTTCAAGGAGGTTTGTAGTGTTTGAGTAGAGTGAGGATAGGTGTGAAGTCCTACTCATATTTGAGCTTTGATTTGATAATTTAGGCCAAGGTAAGATCTACACACTAAACATGATATCATATTATATGATTCGTTTAAGTATGATATGTGCTCTCATGAAAAAAAAGTAAACATGAGCATGATTTCTAATTTTATGGATCATTTTAGGCTAAGAATATGCAGGATGTATTGTATTATTATAATCCATGTTCGTTGTGAGAGTATGAGTTGGATTGGTGGGAAAGTAGGTTGTGTTATTGATTCTTTTGACATGTTTGGTATGTATATACATGAAAAGATGAATTTAAGTGGAATATGTGATGTGTAGCAATTGTTGCGGCATGTTGTTTTGGTAATAAAATCATGAAAATGAAAGGTATGTGTGTTATTTGTGTATATTATAGAGATATGGACCAAAGAATGAAAAATAAAGTGTATGTGATATGTATAACTTTTAGCCTATAGGACTAGGAGATGCCATGTATGGATTTTACCTTTTTAAGAATTTCATCATGCCCATTGATATGTTTAGGTTCATTTTGATATATAATATGCTAGTATGTCATATTTTCCATAGTTATGTTAAACACAAGATTGAAAGCATTAAGAGTAAAGTAGGAAATTTCATTGCAGATTTGAGAATTTGAGAGTATAGGGATGATAATTGTGTCATTAATATGTTATTGGTGAAATAAAAATAATCGATAGTTTGTAAATTCTTTAATATGCCACAAAAATGGAAAACTATTATTTTTAGCATGGAAAAGGGTCACTTAGTCTTTTCACTACATTTTTGGATATTTTTGAGAAACAAGGGGTATTTTTGGCATGTTAAATGTCTTAAATTGACTTATTTTTTTTTAAATACTTCCATGCATTTATAATCATTTTGGATATGTAAACTCTTTAAAATGAGATTTGAAGTTGAAAAGGATATTTTGGTCATCATGTGAATGTATTTGGAAACTAATGAATGAATTTAGATTCTTAAGACTTTGGTTTACCATAATGTTGAATCAACCTTGATTTGGCCCTCACCTTGTAAAATGGCTTTAAATGTGGAGTAAAGTCTCTAAGTAAACATTATAAATCCCAATTTGGAGTTAATGTCCCTTTAAGGTTGATTTAAAAGCATTTTAATAATTTGTTGAGTCTTACAAGATCCTTTTAAATATTTAGAATAGGGAATTTATATGTTATATGTGGGTTGCACACCATGCATAATGTGTATGGCATATAAATCCCTAAGTGATGTGGTATGTGTCAAATGTTAGTTTGGCATAATCTTAAAACATGTGTGAATCCATTTAGTGCAGTCAAACAAAACACATAGGTTGATTGGCTCTATTTATCATTTTGGGTAAATTGATAAACCTAAGGAACCCTAGGGTAGCTAGTGGCCTAGTTCCTTTTCTACTCTATATGTGATATATGAATTTGATAGTGGTAAGAACACTTAATGACATGGATACCCATATGGTAGTGAAGATGACCATGAGCAGTTGAGTAATGTATAACAAACCAATCAAGGTATTAAGTCACACAAAGGAGGTCGATACATCCTTATCTGGCCGTAATGACCATAGTGTTGTCTAGAACTATGGAAACCCTATTTATTTATAACTCATTATTTGACTATCATTGATATTGATTAGTATTGGTGGGTGTTGAAGACCCAATTGGATTATATGATTTAGCTTGAATAACAGTATTGGTATGAACTTTATGAATTGTCTTGAATGATATGGTTTGTTATGAATAATATGGTTTGGCTTGAACAATATGGGTTGGTATAAATTATATGGTTTGGCATGAATAATAAAGTTTGATATGGTTAATATGAATACTATATGGATAGGTGTGGTGTGAGCTCAAATAATGTAATAATATGTAAAATATGGCTAGATATGGATAACATGGATGATACATGGTCCATTGGTGTAAGATTGACCTCTGGGTAAGGATAAAGCTACTATAATGTGACATGTTACAATTAGAAGTATATGGTGAATAATATGATGAACAATATGTTTGGTATAAGTTGAAACCGCTATTAATGAATGAACGAGTTGGTGTTATAATAAAACACTATGGTTGACCAATAGTAATACTATGATTAGTTGGATATGTATGTATATGTATAACACCTCAAAACTTATATTGAAAATTTTCATTTTAAGAGAAAACACTAACATAATTTAAAGGGCATTAATGCTATACTTAACACAAATATGGTACATACATTTTTTAAACTATATAAAGGTTAAAAATTTTACAACAATTAAATTAAAACTTATATAAATAGGGAGAAATAGTGGAAGATTTCCATAAATTAAACGTAAGAACAAAGTATAGAGTACTGCTCCATATATTACAATATAGAGAAATAAATAGAATGGAAATAAGAAGAATAATGAGTCTAAAAGAGTTATTTAGAATCTAAGACACATATCACATGTGACATCTACAGCTATAAATCTATGCCCTAACCTTAGGCATAAACCTAAATCACTTCATCTTAGGGACCTCTTCAAAGTCAGTACTGTCATCAAATACCTATGATACAATATCCATAAAAGTGTAGAATAACTGTAACATCCCCAAAAATTACAATTGAAAATTTTAGTTTAATTAAAACATACATAAGCATGGGGGTGCTACCATTGTGACCAACACAAGCCTGGCCCCCGGCCAGTCTGACACCAACCACAAGGCTAAGAGTAATTTCACAAAACATTAAACACACCTAAGACAAAGATCCATAGAAAACCAAAATATTCATAACAAGATAATCAGAGTGCGTGATTAAAAGTCATTACAACCGAAATGGGTTACATAGTCAAAGCCCCAAGGGGATAAAATGATACAACATAATAAAAAAAAAGAAATAAGAAGAGTCTGGTCTACATCACTCTTTGGCCCCTTTTCCAAGTCCCAAAAGGTCAACACTCAACCCCTCTCGATGCCTCATATGTGTCATAGACATTAAAAACGGCGTCTCCTACCTGCACAAACTTAGAAGGGACCTCTATTCGTGTGAATGAGCAGCATCGATAAAACAAGCAGATAATAACGCAAAATGCAGATAAAGCCATACATGAAAGATAATACAAGCAGGTAACTATGCAGATAAAGCCATACAGATAAATCCATACACAAAATGCAGATAATACAAGCAAGTAACTATGCAGATAAGCCATACATGAAAGATAGACAATGCAAGACATGATTCGGTCTGGTTAAACTTAATCATTAGATCTATGGTCAATATTTCCATTTCACACCATACTCTTTTTAAGTCCATACAAGTACAGGAACCCCACTATTATAGTTAGTGGATCAAAACATATAGGACATAATGCTCTTGACCACTATTATTCATTGATGTATCGGTCTCCAAGGTAGAGTGCTCCTGGCCACTATTATGCTGGTGGATCTGCCTGACCTCGACTCTCATGGTGCTCCACTGTAAGTAATTAGTATATTTCCCATGTCTTATTATAAATTAAGGTTTGGTTTATTGAGCTTGGGATCCCCCACTATTATAGTCGGTGTATTAGAAACATACCGGACATGGCACTCCTGACCCCTATTATTCGCTGGTAGATTGGTCTCCAGGGCACCAATCACGTGGCCACTATTATGTCGGTGGATCGGTCTAAGCCTGGCTCAATAATCTTCCACTTTAAATGGTTAGTGTCTTATCCGTGTCTTATTCAATAGATACTTTCACCCTAGACATGCATGTCCTTTGGACTACCCGTTCACACAACCCATCTACTCCTGGCCTCCTTAAAAGGCGTGTCCTATATCTTAGGTCCTCTACGCCTCCTAGTACATCTAGGTGTCCTTTTCCTATTTTCCTTAATTAACATGAATACCAAACTCCTATATGCATTGGTCGAGGCCCACTTTCTCATATCTCCGAGTCAACTCACTATCACCCTCTAGGATTTTTCCTCGAAAAACCCTAATTTTGCCTATATGGCCCAATCTTCCTCTATCTCACACATCCCATGTTTTCCTTGCTCTCAACTCATCACCTCACTAGATATGTTCCTAAGCATCCCACTTTACTTCCCATTTTATACATATGGCCACGAAACCCTAGTTGGCCATCCCAAATCCTAGCACCTCTCTCTTCTCATATGTTGTCCCTCCATCACTCTCACTCACCACTCCCTCTTCCACATGACACACATTCACCCTCCATATGACATTCCTTCACTTTCATCCTATACTTCAATCCTCTCCATTATTTCTCCCTTCCACAATCTCCTTCCCTTAGGGTTTTCCTTCCAAACCTTAGCCAAGTTTTCCGTACACCCTTACACCAACCTACGTAGTATTTTTTACCTATGGACTCCAATCACTCCAACAACTCTTCCCTTACCTTACTTAACCCTCAATTCAACTTTTTCCATTTAAGGATCATCCTTATACAAGGACCATCCATCCCATGCAAACCGAATATTCCCCATGCAAGATTCATTTGACTCTCTTAGTTTATTCATATTATCCTTTTATTTGTCTACCCATAAGTCATGAGATACTTAGGTCATTCTTAATTCCCCCTAGTCAACTCACTTCCTTTACTGCTTTCATCTTTTCATCCCCACACCATATCTTTTAAAGTCTCCTAGTATGCATGTCCTAAAGGGCCATATTACATAAGCACCACAAAGCACAAGATACATTATCATTTCACACATACGATAAAGGGAACATATACACTTACCTTAACTCCACGCTGCGTTACAAGTAAGTGGTCATAATCACATAAGGTACACAAATATATCATCACACCAAACATGTAAAGCACATAATACACATATTAGGCCTTAACCACATCCTTACCTAAAACGACACTGGGCTTGGACTATGCTCCTACTTCTTCTTAGGGGTCAGGCTTTGTTCACCTATAAGAGAAAAAAATACTAGGGTTAATGTAACACCCCCATTTTTACTGCTAAAAATTTTCGTTCTACGGAAGCGATAATTACAAAACCAATGGGTGTTACCGCCACACTCAGTATAAGTCTGGCATCCTCTACCGTTCTTATACTGAGTGCTAAGGCTAAAATATTACTTTACTTGAATAACATTAAAACAAAGGCAGGATAGAATTTCAGTACAAACTACATTGTCCCGAATAAATACAAAAAGATCAGGCAAGAGTTGTAATGTAACAAAAGAGAAATAGCAGGGGACTTAAGAGTCCAAGGAATATCCGGACCAAAAGAAGTCGAGGCGAACACCGGATAGTCCTAACTCTCAACCCTCTATTTGAAGTCGTCAGACCCTACCCTCAAAGTAATCCTGCAAGGTAAAGACTACCCATTGAATAGGCAGGGGACCATGAAACGGAACCCGTCAGTACTACGGTACTGAATAACCCTTTATACCAAACTAATATGAAAAACTAGCATGGAACACATGTAAGGCATACGATTAACTGGTACAATACATTTAAGTAGTCATATGAGGATTGATATACAATAATCATTTAGACAACCAAATTCTATTAAAGCCACATGCTACTCATTTTCATTTGTCTAAACAACCGACAACTTACCAGACTATCATGTCAAAGATACTCTCAGAAGTAATGATTAGAACCTAAGCTCCAGCATAACAATTATAACGTCCACAGCATGACTCATATCTCAGCATAACTCACAACCAAATTTATAATATCACAAGGGTATGCATAGGTAAGCTATAACATAATCCACAACATCAAAAGTATGCTTACAGGTAGAATATGATAAAATACATAACATCACTTGTGTACTTACAGACACAGAATAATAGTATCCGTAATCTCACAGGTACACTTACAGGTACAGTAAATTAAAATACAAACATCAACAGTATATTTACAGATATAGTATAATAATATACATAACGTCACAGGCATACTTATAGACATAATACCCACACACGTAGGCCCGCAGGCTACTACTTAAGCCACAGGTAGGCACAACAGCCACTACCAAACTAGTCCAATACCCAATAATAATCCTTCCAATCAAATCATATTATTTCCATTTTTATTTACTCGAGGGGGATACAATAATAACCCGGAGACATAACAGTACACCGGTCATACCGGCGCACAAGGCAACACGATACCCTCCAACCATCCAACCCAGAGGCATAACAGCACTCTGGTCATACTGATGCACAAGGCACACAGTACCCTCCTCACCTCGGACACCTAATCCTTAAGTATCGATACCCCCTATAGGGCCCGTAGGTCACCTATAGAGTAGACTAGGGCCTTACTGGGGCACAACCGGCACACCAGAACCCAAACAAAACGAGGACTCCTACCTCGTCTCTAGGATAGCTACCCCTAGAGAGAAACCATTCCCAAACTCGAGGTCTTTCACTTTACGTATTAGTATTTTTATAAAGTGATCACAGATAACACACATTCCACATTTATTCTCATTTCCATACTTATTCATTTTCCCTTTATTTCCAATTATCCAAGTCAACCCAACGGTCAACGGTATAAAGAAAAGTCAAAATCAATACTAAGGTCAACCTACCAAAAGTCTAAGGCCATCCTATATCCAATTATTCACATTTGGGCGTTAGGCTGAAAATGACCAAAATGCCCTTGAAGCTAATAATTATCAGATTAGTATCCATTTAAATACTAAGTCTACCTTATCTATTAATCTATCATGAAAAGGCTAAAATGAATAATCTAATTATTTATTATATAAATTAAATCATTAATCATGTCAAAAGACCATTTTGCCCCTACATAGATTTCGGCATATGAAACTCTATCATAAACTTTTGAAACGTACAAAACACATAATCATAAAATCAACAACAGATAATACATGTTAAACATGATTTTCAGGATAAATATCATATTACACAAAAATGGCTAAATTGCCCTTAGGGCACACATTCCTAGTAATTATTCCACAATTATATCTAAACAGGCTAAACTAATAATTATATACATAATTATCATACCAAACATTCTTCCGTCATTAGAATTATTTTTAAGTCATACTTTTATACCCGAAATATTTTATATTAGATAACATGCCCGTTTTTATCCTTTTTCATAATAATAACAATTAACACATAATTATATTGAAATAAATCATGATAAACATATTTCATACACCAAAAACCCTAATGTATTATCATGCAATTTTTATCATTTTAGTAGAGTATAACGGTTACTTGAAATCCAGCAAAAACGTAAAATTAGCGGTATCCACTAAAATGTATTAGGTCCTGCAAATTAAACTTTCGTACCTAAAAATAATACCACAAATACAGAATTAATATCTATCAGATAAAATAATAATTATAGTATAAAAATATTTATTTTTCTAAAATTACCAAAATACCCTTACAATTAATATTGGTACCAAAATTTTATTTAACCACTACGCAACTCACGCTGCATGCAGCGTGAGTCACGCACGAGGGGAAGGGGGCACGGTAGGATGGGCGAGAGGGTCGACTGGGCAAGGCAGGGGAAGGGAGAGAGTGGCAGTGGCGGTGGAGACCGGCGGTTGCTGGTGGCTACTGGGCGGCTGGGCGACGGGGAAGAAGGGTGCAGGCTGGTTGGGTGGTGCTGCGGCTGCTGGGGCTGCTGGATGACGAGCTGCGACGGGGTGATGGTGGAGATGCTGCGGTGGACTGGCGGGAGAGTGGTGCTGGGGTCGGGGAAGGGCGCAGGGTCTGGGCACTGCAGGCTTGGGCGACGGGGTGGTGGGCTGCTGGGATGAAGGGAGGAGGTGGCAGGGCTGGGTTCTGCGACGGGGAGGGGTGATGGTTCGAAGGTGGTTGGTTTGGGCGATGGGCTGCTGGCTGGTTTGAGCGATGGGCTGGTGCACGGTGCAGGGGCTCGACTGAGGTGGTGGCGTTGGGATGGAGCACGTTGGGCGACGGAAATGGATGTGCAGGGCTGGACGACGGTGCATGCAAGGTGGCTGCGATGGCTGTGGGTGCTGGTGGGCTGGCAGGCTGCGTGCACTGCTCGGGGGTTGCTGGTTGTGGCTGGAGTGGTGCGTTGGAAACAAACGAGACAGGGTGGGGAGTGGACGACGGGCTTTTTGGCTAGGGTGGCGAGCTGCTGGTTTAGTTGTGCTGGACGGGAGGGAGATGCAGGGGGAGAAGGGAAGGGAGAAAAACCGAACAAAAGAGGGGGAGTGATGGGCTTGGGGAGCTAGGCGACGGGATGGCTGCGGTGGTGTGTGTCGAGAGAAAAAAATAAGAGGGAGCTGGAAGGAATAGTGTTGTGTGTGCGTCGTGTGTGTGCGTCGTGCATGTGTTGTGTTTTCGGCCGAAAGTGTGTGCGGGAAATGGGGAACTGTTTGGGGTAGAGTGTGCGAGGGTGTGGCGTGTATGTATGTATATAAATGCAGAGGGAGGCAGGGATATTATTTACGGGAAAGAGACAGCAAGGGAGAGGGAGAGAGGAAAAAGAAAAATATATATTATAATTATATATATATATATATATATATATATATATTATTTTAAATTTAGTCCGAATAAATTAAAATATCGGATAGAAAAATAATTCGATCTAAGGTAGATTTAAATAAGACGAAAAAGATAAACATAATCAGGAATAATTTTTAGGAAATTATTTTTGGTTACGGATCAAAAGATTATTAATAAAATAATTTAAAATAAGATTTACGGATAAAACTAGGATTAAAATAAAGAATCGGTTTCTATCAACTTTTTAGCCTAATTATTTTTATATCTAAGTCATTGAAATAATAATAATAATAATAATAATAATAATAATAATAATAATAATAATAATAATAATAATAATAATAATAATAATAATAATAATAATAATAATAATAATAATAATAGTAGTAGTAGTAGTAGTAGTAGTAGTAGTAGTAGTAGCTTTAGTAGTAAAAAATATGGATATTACCCTTAACATGGTTAATCATGATATTATTAGCCAAAATAAGTTTAGGTAGTTATATTAGTCAATGATAAGATATTATTAACAATATTAGCAATAAAATGATAATAACTTTAATAATAATAATAATAAGGTAGAATAATAATTACACTAAATAAAGTATACTTAAGGCTAGGAAGGGTTAGGGCATAACCTAGTGAGGGGGCAGCTCTATGGAGCCATGACGGTGGCACACAGCTACAGTGACGGCAGTAGCAGTGGTGAAAGTGGTGGTTTGGAGAATATGGGTCTTTAGGGCTAGACGATAGAGGGTGAGATGGTGGTTGTGGTGGTGGTAGACTTTCTGGCTGGAGGGGGTTGTAGTGGTGGTGGTGGCGCAATAAGGGTGGCGGTGCAGGTGGTGGTGGTTGTGGTGGAGAAAGAGGGAGGAGGAAGTAGAGGTAGGAAGGAAGAAAGAAAGGTAGGGGAATGTAGAGGAAGTTCTTCTAGGTTGATTGGGTGGCAAGGGAGGTGGTGATTGCAGTGGAGAAGGCGGCACATGGTGGCGAGAGGGGGTGGTGATGGGGTGCAAAGGACAAGTTGAGTAGCCAACTTTGCACACTCTGGGTGGTTTGTGTAGGGGGATTCGGGGGTAGTGAGTGGCTCAGTTTGGTGGAGGGTAATGCAGGGAAGGGTTTGGGTGGTGTTTCGAGTGGCAGCATTGCACAACGGCAGTTGGGGCGATGCCTGAAGTGGTAGCGGCGAAAATGGTGGAAATTTATAGGCAGAGAAAAAGAGGGCAAATGGGGGTCGGCATGGGATATTCATAGGCCAAGGGAGGGAGAAGGAGCCAAAAGGGGAAGAGGATAAGGGAATAGGGAGCTAGAGGCTACTAGTCTGTGGTGGTAGGCCGGCGTAGGACTTGCGAGTTTTAGGGTTGTAGGGTTGGGGACGGTAAAGGGAAGGGGAATGGAGCATATGGGAGAGGTAGTTCATGGGTAGGCTGGGCTCAAAATGGGAAGCAAAGGGACAAAGGAGAGGGGAGGAGGCAGGTGAGTGTGCACTGGCAGGGGGAAGATGGTGGCAGAATTATAGGCCCAACGTACAATGCAAGGGAGGAAGAAGAAGAAAGAATGGCTGGCCGATCTAGGGGAAAAGAAAAGAAAGAAAAAGAGGGAGAGAACCGGGTGGGCGAGAGAGAAAGGAAAAAAAAGTGGGTCGGGCTATGCGGGAGAGAGAAGAAAGGGAGGGGAGTTAGGTCGAGCGTGGCCCAATCCGAGGAGGAAGGGGAAAAGAAGAAAAAAGAGAAAGGAGAAAAAGGAGGAAGAAAAAGGAAAAAGGGAAAAAGAAAAATAGGTTTGTTGGGGGGTTTTAGGATATTTTGGTATCTTTGAATATTTAATAATAATAAAAATTATTAAAACAGCAATTAATTTCCTTTTTATAGTAATTTAGAAATTTTAGGTTAAATTTTCCTAAATTCTATTTTTATTAACAAATTACCCTAATTTTCCCTAATAAAATTCTTTATTATTTTCCTCCTTTTTTGTCTTAATTACTCTCATTATTTTATTAAAATAAAGGATTTAATTAACTTCACTAATAAATACTTATTTTATCATAATTTCTTAAATTAAGCTTTTGGGGTATTACAATAACACCCCCATTTTTTAGCACTTGATTTTTTTAAAAAATGAGTTGATTATGGATGATGAACTATTAAAAATTTAGGTTGTTACCGCTACACTCAGTATAAATTATGTTCCTCTACCTTTATTATACTAAGTGTTAAGGCTAAAATGTTTATCCATTTAAATTAAGAACAACCTTTGATAACCAATAGATAAAGATTTCATTACAATACTAAATTGATCAAATAACAAAAAAGCAGACAAAAGAGTTACAATTGATCAGAGAAAGAAATACAGAAGGAGATATAAGAGATATCCAAATCAAAAGATGTCATAATGGAACTTTCAACCCCTTCCAAAAGCCATGAGGTTGTACCATCAAAGTACTTTTTCAAGGTAAAGATTTCTAATTAAATATGTAGTGGACCATAAAATGTAACTCATCAGTATAATAGTATTGGGTAAACCATGACACAATACTAATATGTGAAGGCCACATGTGGAACATAGAAGGTAACACAAAGTATCATAACATAACATGTTAAATAGTACATACCATATCTAAGTGTTACATTCATATCAAAACTCATATCAAACCATATGCCACATGATCATCACATTAAACTTAACCATATTAATATTATTTCATTAATCTAATTACAAAAAGGATGTCCCATGAAGGGGAAAACACCACACTATAATTAATGCCTTTTACAATAACCACCTCTATACCACTCATAACATGATAAGGAAAACAATAAGATAATTACCAACAAATATGCTGAATCTAAATAGTGCATGGATGCAACTATCAAACCAATATACCAAAACTAAATAAGGAGCGGAGACAAATGTGGAAACAACAAACCACAACAATAATTTAGATCCGCATACAACAATTATTTTCATTTTTAATTACTCTAGAGGATACAATAACAACCTGATATATAAAGTACATCAATCATACGAGCACACTAAATCAACATTATATTCTCCCAACTTGTAACCCGGAGACATATAATGAGTTTTATTATACCAAAGTAATAAGGAAACACAATATCCTTCTATCCTAGGGTACTAAAACGTTAAGTATCGATGCCCCTATAGGACACGTAGGTTATCTATAGAGTAGACCAGAGCCTTAGTTGAAACATCGATGCATCTAAGAAAACCACCAAACTAAATAGAAGGAACCTAATTCTGGGTAGCTAACCCTAAAGTGCAATGATTCCCAACTCTCAAGGTCTTTCACTTTAAATATTCATATCTTAATAAAGTGAACATAAAATATCATATAATGTACAATGATTCTAATTCCATAATTGACTATTTTTTGTTATTTTTAATTTTTCAAGTGAAACATAAAGTCACATATCTAAGCTAAACTTAAACTCAACACTAAGGTCAAACTAGGAATCCATTGAGGTTATATTAGTCCAATTATTTACACTTTTATGCAAAATTGTCCATAAATGACCAAAATACCCTTATGTGTTATTTTCTCAATAATTTTCCATGTTAATACCTATTGTTATTAGAATTAAGCAAAATTCATGAAATGAATAAATAAAATTCAAATAGGAATAGTAACATAAAATTAAAATTCTAAAATTTCCAAAAGTGAGAAAATTACCATTTTACCCCTAAAATACAATTAAAACCATTTAACACATAATTTCCTAATTATGCATATCTAGCATACCCTTTTTCAAATGCTTCTCTTGCTCAACATTATATAACACATAATAGAAATACATGTTGTAAATTTTTTTATTTCAAGTGAAAAGATAAAAGTAACCCTAGAGCATACAAAACTTAAATCACCTATAGATACACCTAAACATGCTCAAATCTTAACGCATCGTATATCAAACTTTAAGTAAAACAAATGAGGAATATAATGGTAAGCTCAAAAATACAATAGAATGCCTCCTAAAGGACAATAATGTCCTTGACTGTGCTATCATCACAAAACATGTATAATTATTTTACCACAAACAACCATAATTTAGCGTGAATCATACATATATGAAAATACAAAAGCTTAACATGTTCTTGCATAAAAATACATAGTCACATATATAGAGAAATTAATAAAAATATATGGTGCATACATACCTTTCATGAAATTACAAGAAATCATACATTACACTTAAGCATAACATAGGAAACCTAACAAATGCTATTACATGATTTTTACATATTTAGTAGGAGCATATGGGTTATCTCTTTTTAAGAAAAAATTAACATAAAGAGCATCTAAAAGAACTTCCATGACTTCAAAAAATGGAAGAACAAGAGGAGGAGACAAAAGATGATAGCTTTACAATTTAACCAAAAATCTAACACTAAATAAAAATAAATAAAGACTTGATCGAAGGAAATGTAGAAGTGAAAATAAGAGAATAAGGAGAAAGAAAGGAGTGTTAGTCTCAACTATAAGCTCAAAAAAACTCAAGAACACTTAACAAAAATAATCAAAATAAAGAGAGAGGTGGGAGCAACCAAGAGAAGCAAATTAGAGAAAAGCTTAAAGGAAAGAGGGGAAGCAATGGGGTATAAATAGGGGATGGAAGAACCAAAGAGATGTAGCTAATTAAAGTGGTAGAGTATATTTAGGTTGAATGAAGTTATGAAAACCAAGAAATAAACTAAGGGATGGGGAAGGTGATGATATGTAGGTCCAATGTCATGTTTGAGCATGGATAATACTAGTGAAAAAGGTTGGGAGCAGAAAATCGTAAATGAACACAACTATTATAGGTATAAAGAGTATGAAAGTAAATTTGGCTCAAATGTTTGTTGAATGAAAAAGATAATGGTCAAATTGATATAAAATCTAATAATGGAAGTGCATGGAAGGAATTTTGTGGTTGTAGAGTAATTTTTAGAATTTATGAACTATGTTTAGTAGTGGAAAGATTAATAAAGAGGATTAAATCAAGAAAAATATAAATCAAGCTCATAAAATTACCAACATATATAGAAACCTTTAAAATAATATTTTAAACTCACATGTAAAATTTAATGAATTTACAACAAGTTTGATATATAAAATATTTACTCGATAGCGAACTAACAAGCCTACAAGTAAGTTACAAAAAAAAACCAAAATTATTCCTAAAATCACAAAACATTTTACATCCTTCCATTTACTCATTTCCAACTTTGATGTGGAAGATAATAAAGAATTATGCTTGCATAATGCAGGACCTTTTAACTTGTTTCTTGGAATAGAAAATGATATTCTAATTTGATGCATTTTTCAAATAAGGAGGAAGTCTTCAACAATGTCTCACTGTTTTGATGTTTATCTTCACTAAGATCAACACAATTCTAAAGAGAAATCACCATGTTTCTCTAGAGAACCAACTCAAACTGTCAGTAATAGTGCTCATTTGGAGAGGAGAAAGAAATCAAAATTCTTTTGTATGTTTTCATAAAATTCTATCACGTATAAGTAAGACATATGTATGTATGTATGTGTATATATATATATATATATATTCATGAGGCCTTAGTTTCTCCTTCATTAACCAAGCCCAACCCAACTAGCCATTTAGTTAAAACAAAGAGCTAAACTAATACACTACATGCCTATATCATACATATTATGGTATACAATTACAAGTTACAAAACATTACAAAGTATACATAAAATATCAAAGCTACACAAAACTCTAATCATGGAATACATTGAATAATGATACATAGTCAAGCTTCATGTCTTGTAGTCTTGTCTTCCATGTAACTTTGTGACCCTTGTAATGTCATTATCTTATACTTTAATATCTTTGGTGGATTATTCTTCTTGCAAACATATATAATAACTACAAGATTTATTTAATAAAATATTAGAAGTATTATGAAATCCAAGAACAATTAATACCATTTCTAAGTATGCTAACTCCTAATCTTCAATAGTAGAAGAGTGAGATTTAGATGATCCTACATCGTTCTCCCCTTTTAAAGAAGAATTTTCCCTCAAATTAGCTTCACTATAGTAAGGAGACAAATCACCAATGTTGAAAGTCCTAAAACTCTCCCATAGGAGTTAGGTAATTCCAATTCATAAGCATTATTTCCAAATTTTCTTAAGATTTTTAATGATCCATCTGTTGTTGGCATAAGTTTAATTTTTTCTTAAGTTTGAAAATATTTATTTTATTAAGTGTAACCAAACCAAATATTCTAAGGAAAACACTTATTGAAATTGATTTTTTTTTCGCTTGAGTTTGGTATTTAGGATTAGATTTCTCAATATTTTTCTTAATTTGCTTAAGAAGTTTCTTAAAGAATTCATCTCTTTCTTTAGCATCACATTTCTTAATATCATCTTTCTCTAATGACAACATATCAATAGGTAAATAAGGATTAAATCCATCAACAAATTTAAATGGACTCAAATGAGTTGAACTATAAGGACTCCTATTATATGCAAATTCAACATGTGCAAGTTTTATATCCCAATCTTTTGTACTCTTACTAAATAATCCTAGTAGTAAAGTTCCCAAGGTTTTATTAGTTACTTCGGTTTGACCATCCATTTGAGGATGATGGGATGCACTAAACAACAACTTAGTACCTAGCATATGCCAAAGTGTCTTCCAAAAGTAACTCAAAAATTTTATATCTCTATCCGACACTATACTTTTGGGAATACCATGTAACCTTACCACTTTTGGGGTAGGAGAAAACACTCAAGAATTGGCTTTCATAATTATGGAACTAATTATTCTTCATTTAAAAAGTGTCTCTTGCAAATTTGAAGACCAACAGATTGTTACGGTGCTAGAAAAGTAACAAACAAGCAATTAAGTGTTTATGTGCATATGCATGGCATGCAAGGAATGATGACCATGTGCATAGGGGAGCTTAGTTATATACTTGTCGAGCATTATTATTTAATTTAGGTAATTTATTAATTAAGTAGTAAATATGGATTATAGATAAAGCATAAAGTAGCATAAAGTTAGCATAAAGGTAGCATAATATCTTTTATGTTGGTATCTTTTGAATTATGCTTTTCGCTAGTGGTGGAATGGCTATAAGTAGCCATAGAAGACACGAGTATGAGACATTGAAGATTGATAATTGAATTGAAGTTGAAGGTCACCATTGAAGTTGAATACAAGTAATTCTATGTGATTTCAATCCTAAGCAAATCGAATATATGTGAACGATTTAGCTTGAAAGTTTTAATCTCTTGGTTTTTGTGAATTAGAGATTAATCCATATATTTTCTACTCTCCTTGATCCATATTTTTCCTGCCATAATTACCATCAAAATCCTACTCTAATTCGTGGTTAAAAAAAGTCTTAATAGGGTATACACAACCAAAACCCTAATCCATCCATTCGAAACCCTAACCTTCCCACACAAACTAAACATAACCTTATTCATTCTTTTTGAACCAAACCCTAATCCTAACCCTAAAACATGAGTTTAACCTTCATCTAAGCCCTAACCTTATAAGATTAACTTCATAATTATACCATCATTTAAAGAATATGCTAATTAGTAAACAACATTCAAACCATCATCATTATTAAATCACCATTACCGAATCATCATCATCATTCCTCTACCATATTCAAACTATCCTCATCCTTATTCCATCACATTCGAATATTTCATTTCCTAATTCATCAACAACAAGCCTATAACATAATATCTAAATCCAATTTGAGCATTAATCCCATATAGTTTAGAATTACACCCTCCCACACACATCAATTTTGGTATTAAAGCCATAGGTTGGTGGAATTACAATCAATATTCAATATTTCTTTCAAGATTCTTCAATATTCTTCAATATTCTTTAAGATTTATCATGAACACGTTCCATCTTCAAGAATATCCAATAATTCATCAAAATAACACAAGAGGGTTGAGTATTTAAGGGTGTGTTTGGGAGTGTTGTGTTCGGTTGATAAGGAGAATGATGGAGAACTAAGGACAAGACTTGAGAGATTTTCTCAAGACCTTTATGGAATAAATGAAGGAGGTAAAATAGTAGGTGGGAAGAATAGAAGTTTCCCAAGCCCATGAGTCCCATGTGCATCCACAAAACCTAAGGGAACAATGAGAGTAAGTGCAAGTGAGAAGGGCATAAAATTGGGTGGAAGAAGAAGCAGAGAGCGTGGGAAATGACATAAAGCCATGTGACATTTTGAGGAAAACTTATGATGATGTGGAAAAAGGAATCTGCTTTGATCTTCCCAAATTTGAAGGTAATCTTAACCTAGAATCTTTTCTTGAATGGTTGCAAATCATTGAATTAATTTTTTAGTAAAAGGAAATTGATGAGAAATGGTGCCAAATAGTGATATTAAAGTTTAAAATGTTTGCTAAAGTGTGGTACGATAATTTAAAATTTTTGTGACTTGAGAATATGAGCAAGAAAATTTTATAAAAATAACTACATTGAGGCAAGGGTTACTTGGAGTCGAGGAATATATTCGGGAGTTCAAAAGGTTAGCCCTAATATGTGATGTCTAAGAATGAGAAGAACAAAGGTGTGCACAATTAATTGGGGGTTTAAATATAAATCTTTGGGAGAAGCTAGAGGTATATCATTATGAAGTGTTTGAAGACCTAGCCAAGTTAGCCATCAAGTTCGAGAAATAGTTGAAGAGGACAAAGCCACTAAGCAAGTCAACCAATGCTCCATATGGTTCGACTTTCAAGGGTGTGCTAAAGCCACAAACCAAGACAATGCTAAGAAGTTCACTCATGAAGAAAAGGGAAAAGATCAAGTGGTTGATAATGTGAACAAGTAATGCTTCAAGTGTAGAGGTTATGGCCATTTTGCTCGAGATTATCCAAACCAAAGGGCATTGACTTTAAAGGAGATAGCAAATATAGAGGCTTGTGAAGAGAATGAAGACCTTGATGAAGACCTAGAAAAGGAAAATGATAGCCCGGAGGATGCTTTAGAAGAAGGCTCAGTGGGTTGCTACATGTTTCAAAGGGTGCTCCAAGTATAACAACAACCTTTACTTACTCAACGGGAGAATATTTTCAAGGACAAGTGCAAAATTAGTGATAAAGTGTATGAAGTTATCATTAATAGTGGCTCATGCACCAATGTTGCTACCGAGAAGATGGTGAACAAGCTTGATTTGGAGACCAAGGATCATCCAAGACCATATTCACTCCAATGACTCAATAAAGACAAGGGCGTAAGGGTGACCAAACAAACTCTTATTTCTTTAAGATTGGAAATTATGTTGATGATGTTTTATGCGATATTCTACCTATGGATGTTTCTCACATTTTGTTGGGTAGGCCATGGCAATTTGATAGGGGGGTTGTGCATGATGGGGTCCTTAATGAGTATGTGGTATGCAAGGGTCCAAAGAAGTTTAGGCTCAAACCTAATCTAGATGGGGAGGATTCAATTTTGAGGAATGAAAAGAAGGTAGATGTCGAGTATAGGAAGGGAAAAGAGAAGAGTGGCATAGATATGTTGATCCTTAAGGAGTGTGAGATGAATAAAGCCATTAGAGATGATAAGATATGTTATGCCTTAGTGGTAAAAGAGGTAAAATAAGGGGAAAATGCTAATATAGATATGAAATTGCAACAATTATTGAAAGAGTATGCTAATGTGTTTTCGGAAGAGTTGCCAAGTGGGCTACCTCCTTTGAGAGGTCTTGAGCATGCTATTGATCTTATTCTAGAAGTTCCATTACTGAACAAGCTAGCTTATAGATGTAATTCGAAGGAGGGTAAGGAGTTACAGAAATAAGTGCAAGAGTTGTTAGACTATGGTCATATTCGGGAGAGTATAAGTTCAAGTGGAGATCTAGATTTGTTAGTGCCTACGAAGGATGGTACATGGAGAATGTGTATTGATTTAAAGGTAATAAACAACATCACAATCAAGTATAGATTTTTTATGCCAAGATTAGATGACATGTTAGATTAGTTGCATGGTTCAAAGTTGTTTTCAAAGATTAATCTTAGGAGTGGCTACCATCAAATGAGAATAAGGGAAGGGGACAAGTGGAAGACAACCTTCAAGACTAAGTATGGGTTGTATGAGTGGTTGGTGATGCCATTTGGGCTATGTAATGCACCGATTTTATTCATGAGATTGATGACCAAGGACTTAGACCCTTCCTTGGGTCTTTATTATTATTTACCTTGATGATATCTTGGTATATAGCAAGACTAAATTCGAGCACATAGAACACTTGAAGAGTATATTTGATAAGCCTATAGAGGTGATGTGTAACACCCCCAAAATTTACTACTGAAAAATTTTGTTTTATTAAAAGATTTAGCGGGAACAAGTAAAACAAACTTGTGAATTTTTGGGATATTATCGCCGTGATTAGTACAAGCCCAACCCCTGGCCGATCTCATACTAACCACAAGGCTAAAGAAAAATTTCCATCCATCATTAGTCAAAGTTAAATCAAGAATTCATAATAGCACGAAAAATGTTTATAATATAAAAATCAGAGTACGTGTAAAAGAGTTACAACCCAAGAGTGCACAAATTAAATTCCCAAAAGGGAAAAAAGTTACAATATGATAAATAAAATATATGAATAAACCGATACAAGATAAAGGAACATAAAAATGGAAATTTGACCATATTTCTCTCGGTCCCCAGGCTACGTCTAGCTTAGCTCTCAACCCCGCTCGATGCTTTG